>VZRS01003124.1:0-70752 GCA_013398055.1 Ifrita kowaldi
CATGCTTTCCTTAACATCCAAAGTGGATTCAAAATTCTCAAAAGGTGTTGCAACACGTGAAAGGAGAATAAGGGAGTGAAAAACTGTTGAAAGTCAACTTGCCCTGTTCTCCCTACACACTGGGCATAATTGTTAATGAATTCCCAGAGGTAAAGCTCAAGTCAATGGCAGGAGAGCAACACTGAATATACATCCTAAATGACCCTCATGGCCCTTGATGTTACATCATAAGCTGCTGTCATACAATATAGCAACAAAGCAATCCTTCTTCCCCCTCTGAAAAAAACCCCATCATGAAGAGTGCATACTACATATACAGGAATATATATAACCACAGGAACAGATAAAGCAATGTTATGACCAGTGGCTCTGTACCTAATAGAGAAAATCGATCAAATTTGTTTCCAAACCACTCTGGGCAGATCTGTTTTTAACTCAACCCTTCGTACCTTATGTTGGGTGCCAAAGAAGACTGTCAAGGTTTAGGAATGACAGAAATTTAGGAATTTAGTCATTTAGGAATGACTGAAAAACTCTGAACCATGCACTGGTTTATACATTTAGGATGTATATTCAGTGTTGCTCACTTTCCCTCCCGTCTCTTCAGATTGGTGGCAGGATGGAAAGAATTGGAGGCACAAAACACCAAAATTGTGGGTTGAGGTAAGAACAATTTACTGGCAACAGCAATGAAATAAGAAACGAACAGTAACAGCAACAATAACAAAGCATACAAGAAAGGTGAATGATTCACACGCAAGTGCTCACCATGTGGAACCCAGTTCCACCTAGACTGCTTCACCACTCTACCAGAAAGGACCCATCTACTGCTCTGCCCTCTGCATGAGTGGATATATAATACCCTCAGGGTCCTGGCGATGCCTGTCCTGGCTACTGCAAAAATTAACCCTGTCATGGATGGTACCGGGATAGAGGGGAGAGCAGGGCAAAGCATGGCAGGGGAAGGCAATGCAGGCAATGGATGGGAAGCAAGGCAATGCAAAGCAAGGGAGGGGTAGGAAATTCAAGGAAATGCAAGGGAGAGGTAGACAAGACAAAGGAGAGGCAAGCAAGGTGAGGAACAGGAATGGTAGGCAAGGAAAGGCAAAGCAAAGAAGGGGCAGGTAAGGCAACTCAAAGCAAGAGAGTGGGAGTTAAGGGAAAGCAAGGCAGGAGAGGGATTGGCAAGGCAAGGAAGGTAAAGGCAAGGCAAGGAAGGAAAGTGCAAGGCAAGGCAAGGAAGGTGAAGGCAAGGCAAGGGAGGGGGTTGCAAGGCAAGGCAAGGAAGGGGTAGGCAAGTAAAGGAAAGACACAAGAGGGCTAGGCAAAGCAAGGCAAGTGAGGGGTAGTAAAGGCGAGGCATTACACAGGTAGGCAGGGGAAGAATGGGGAGTGGTAGCCAAGGCAATGCAAGAAAAGACTAGGAAAGGCTAGGCAAGGAAGCGGTAGGCCAAGCAAGGCAAGGCTAGGCAAATGTAGGCAAGGCAAGGCCAGCAAGTTGAAGGAAAAGCAAGGCAAGGAAGGGGTATGCAAGGCAAGGAAAGGCCAGTGAGGGGAAGGCAAGGTATGGCAGGGAGTGGCAGGCAAAGCAATGCAAGACAAGAGAGGTGTAGGCAGGGGAAGGAGGAGGCAAGGAAGTGCTAACCTAGGCAAGGATAGGTACGGGCAGGAAAGATAAGGGAAGGCATGGACAGGGTAGACAAAGCAAGGCAAAGCATGTGTGGGCAATGCAAAGGAGTAGCAGGCAAGTCAAGGGAGGTGTAGGCATGTCAAGGCAAGGCAAGCGAAGGGTAGGAAAAGGAAAGCAAGGGAGAGGTGGGCAAGGCAATGCAAGGGAGGAGGAAGACAAGACAATGGAGGGGTAGAGAAGTTAAGGCAAGGGAGGGATAGGCATGGCAGTCCAGGGAGACACAGGCAAAGCACGACAAGGGAGGCGCTGGCAAGGCGAGGCAAGGCAAAGGAGGGATAGGCAGTGCAAGGAGAGCCAAAGGAGGAACAGGCAAGCAAGGAAAGGCCAGGGAGTGGTACAAAAGGCAAGTGAAGGGTAAGCAAGGAAAGGCAAGGCATGGCACGGACGTGCAAGGCCAAGGCAAGGGAGGTTAGTCAAGGCAAGGCTGGGCTGGGGTGGTGTAGGCAATGCAAGGCAAGGGAGGGGTAGGTAAGGCAAGGCAAGGGACTGGTAGGAAGGTAAGGAAAGTACCTAGTCCCAGTGATTCAGGTGCAGATAATAGGCTGTTAGGTACTGGTTTTGGTTTTGCTATCCCTCAACATATTCAATTCTGAGTTCAGCTCCAAAGTTTGGTCCACGGTCTTAATGATGCTACCTTTCCTTTAGAAGGGAAACATCTAGCCTTACTGTTCATTCTGCGAATGACCACTTGCCCAGTGGTAAAGGCCTGCAAGACCTTTCTGTCCTGGAAGCTTTTATGTGAGAGCAATCCTTGTATGTATTCACTATCTGAGGTAGTATCCAAATTGCAGCGGTGGTCCCTGAAACAGGTTGACAGTTCTTTTATACAGGAAGGAAAGTACCTAGGCCCAGTGTTTTGGGTGCAGATAATATGGTGCCAATGGGAGGTAAAGGGCAGCAACAGCTTTTGGTGCTTGTACCTTTTGTGTCAGATATATTCAATTTTAGAGCCCAAAGAGAAATTTCAGAGGTGGATACCTGAAAAATAATGACAGTACCTTTTCTTGGGAAGTAACAGACATATTCCCAGAGCTGGCGGTGCAGATGATAGGCTACCAAGCGGAGGTAAAGGCCAGCAAGAGCTTTCTGTCCTGAGAACTTTTACATGGGAGCAATCCTTTTATGTATTCAATACTGGAGGTGGGATCCAATTTGAGGTGTTGGGCTCCTCAAAGATGATGATAGTGCTTTTAAATAGGAAAGAAAGCACCTAGCACCACTGTTTCAGGTGCAGCTGATAGGCTGCCCACGGGATGTAAGGGCGTAAAGCCACAAAAAACCCTCGCCTGACAAGGTTTTTAAAAGGGCTTATGGTGGTTCACATACTCTGAGTTAGATGCGTGGGAGAAATACCAACAAGATTTTCTCAAGTGGTCAGAACAAAAAAAAAAAGACTTTACTGGCAACTTTAGAAAATCAGAGGACTTAGGCAAAAGGTTTAGAGCAGCATTTAATCAACATAAAGCACTTCTCAAACCATTAACTTGGCCCATTCAACTTAGTAAACCCTTCTGATTTCAAGTTACTCAAATTTCTGAGGAGAGGGAATTAGAAGAAGGAGAAAGACAGAAAAGATATAGAAAAGGACACATACAGCTACCAACTCCTGTATTCCAATGGTGTTCAGCTAACAAAAATTCCAGGACGAGGTATGGTCAAGACATGTGCTTGCCTCGTGTTCAGCCTTAAATGCCCCTTAGCCTTCCTGAGCCCTTCCCACAGGTGGGACTTCTGGTCATTTAGCCACTCAGGTGCTGGGTTAGGGCCTCCAAAGGCAAGGTGTAGAGCATTGCCTCTGGTGTGCCAGGGATTGGCAGCCACTGCCAGGCTGGGATACTGGCTCTGGACAGGTGTGGGGTGAACAGGGCAGTGCATTGCCTTGCCAGGGCAAGGCCTGACCTGCCCCTTTCCCACATACATGCACTCCAAAATGTGTTGAAACATCAATCTCCTCCAGTCTCTCACAAAAGGACATGTTTCTGTCTGGGCATGTTTTGTGCTGGAGCAATCCCTGGACATATTAAATTTTTGAGCTTGTCTCCAAATGTCAGAGCTGGGATGCTGACTATGAAGAACAGTACTTTTCCTTGGGAATGGAAACATCTAATCCTACTGCTGGTGCTGCAGATAACCATCAGTCTACTGGAGGCAGAGTCCAGCAAGCCCTTTCCGTCCTGGCAGCTTTTGTGTGGGAGCAATCCTGAGACATATTCAATATTGGAAGCAGTGTCCAAATTTTGGTGGTGGGTTCTTGAAGGAGGATAACAGTTCTTTTAGGGGGAAAAAAGCACCTAGACCCTGTGTTTCATGAACAGTCCTGTCAAGGGACTTTCCCATTCAAAGGCAAATAAGGGTGTAGCAGGGCATCTCACCCCCCAACAAGAGCTTATCTGTTGCTTACTAACTGGTGAAATAACTCAAAACAGGACAAGCTGTCTTGTAGTGAGTTATTCAGGTGCCATGGGATTAACACTCCCAGTTGACAATAAACATCTTACTGTGGAAGTGAGATCTGGAAAGATACGCTGGATTTCTGACTGACAGACACCTCACTTTACAAACTATGAATGCTACACCAAGCTTTCACAAAGCAGAAATCTTCTGCGCATTCCCTAGAGAAGTGTGGAGTTTCTCCCCAGAGCAGGGATGCCTGCTTTGAGGTTACTCCTCTGGAGGTTGAGTGAAAGGACTCTCTGTACATTATTGTCATTTTGGTGGTAAGTAACATTTGACTGCTAATCAATACTATTTCCTTTGCTAGCTTTAATGCTACCTTGATATCGTAGCACTCTCTTATGTAATCTACTAGTAATCCTTTTTGGTTTATATTGAATCGTAAGTAACTCTGATTAAGATCTTTTGTCTGTTATCTATTTTCTGTTCAATAAATAACGCATTTTATAAATAGACCTGATCTGCCATCCTTAGAACTTGCAGGTCAGTGATTTCTTAAATTTAAGCTGTTGCCAAAAAACTGAGGCTAAGGTAAGGCTTGTCTGAAGCTCCCATTCATCCCCTGACAAAGGGCTGACTTTCCATTTCAAAGGGTATGCAGAAGAGAGCGTCCTTATCCACAAGAGTGAACTGCTCATCAGATTCCTTAATTGTGGTTAAAAGTGTAAGAATCTGCTACCATGGGGTGTAGGTCTCGCACGATTTTATTAAAAGCTCTGAGATCTTGGACTGGCCTGTATTCATTAGTATGTGCCTTCTTTACTAGTAGGAGAGGACTCAGATTCCCTTAGTAATCCATGTTGCATAAATTTAGAAATTAATTCTTCCAACCCTTTTCTAGCTTCTAATTATTCTTCTATCCAATAAAGGATATTGTTTCTGCCTTACTGGTCTGGCATAAGGTTTCAACTGTATTCTTCCTGGTTCTGCTGCTTTTGATTTCCCTGGAATTCTGGTGGTCAGAGTGAAAGCATTCTTCACCTTCTCTGGGATTCCTTCTGTTCCATTTGGTTGCTGTAATAACATAAAAATCTGGGCCTCCAGGGCTTTACTTTCTGGAATGCATACTTGTATTTGTCCATTTTCAAATATTATTTGTGCATTTAAACTGCTTAAAATATCCCTTCCTAACAAATGCAATATGCATTCAGGCATATACAGAAATTGATGTGTTAACCACTGCTTACTTATCTTGAATTGTAAAGGTTGGAAAAATAGCAGATTTTCACTCTCCCCAGTGGCACCAAAGGCATTTAATAGTTTCCTCACTAAATTTTCCTTTACATGTACATAAAACCAAATACACCACTCCAGTATCCACTAGAAATCAATTTTCTCATTCCCCAGCATTAATGTAACCAAGGGGTCAGCTGGGGATGATTCCCCCAGTTTTCTTTGTGCTTCACGTATAGTCATTAATTTCACTGCTTGTAAAGCAGGATCCAAGTCTGTATACTTTCCACCCGTCTTCATTAATTGTTCATAAAAATCAGAGGGTGATACCTCCTTCTCTTGCTTTATCCGGTATGATTTAAATAGGTTAATCCCCTTTAGAATAGCATGTTTCATTACAAATATCATCAGTCTTTGATAATGCGTTAATAACTCCCATTGAACCTAATTATTAGAATCCCAGCCAGGGTCAGTGCACGAAATATGATCATCTACTGTCTCCTACTCCTCAAACAGGCTTCCTTTTTGTCCTTCCCCTGCAGTGCTTCCCCTGCCCTTTCTGGGCTTTGTTCCACTAACACAGCTACAGCTTTTGCATTTGACTATTGGACACTCTCCACACCGCTCGCTAACAACTTACTCAAATTCCTAGCAACAACGAATCCAAATATCACTGGCCTATCTTTCTAGTCGGGGGTATTTTAAATACCATCATAGCTTTCTCGGGATAAGTCCCTACTATCAAACTTTCATCGGTTTCCAAGCCGAAAATCCTTCCACTTCTCTGTCAGCGGCTCTCTTCCTCATTCCAGGAGCTACCAACAGTTCAACATCCTCTTTCTCAAGTCCCGATTGACTCTCAATTCAAAGAACCAATCTAAGTATTTCCATTTCACTTCTCTTTTCTTTTGGCAAAATAACATCAACTGCAAAGCCATATTATAACCCCTTGATAATCTAATGGATACTCTGGGCACTTATGATACCAGATCTCTAATTTGCTGACAGCCACTTTAGTATCGAATCCACAATTAACACAAATCCAGACCCTACATTTACTTAAAATAACTGAAGATTAAACAGACACAAAAATTAACTAAAACAGTAACTTATCACTGTGCCAACACTAGAGAGTGCTCTAAACACATAGTCCTAGCTTAGGAGCCACTTCAGCAACTTACGTTCGTTAAAATAAACATTTAATATGCACCAAACATTTTAAAATTCACACAATAAAAAACCAATTACACTTAACATTCTTACAGCACTTTTTCTTTTTATATATCTACTATGGGCCAGAACAGGCAGACTCAATAATACTGTAAGACTCACAAAACTCTTTACATTTCAGGCATTAACACTTATCATAGGGTTCAATAAGCACAGACAACTGGCAAACCCCTCTACAATGTGGCTCCTGCACTCATGGCACTGTGTCCAACTAATATGGAGGCAAGTGGGACTGGGACCCAAAGTGTGCATGGTGTTACCCACATACACAGTTTTCCAACTAGGTGGTAGGACTTGAACCTGCACCCTTTGATACTCACTTCTATGGTTTTACAATTATATTTTAATAGAAAATAGCCAGTTACATCATCACTAGTGATTTCTTTTTATAACCCAAATATCACACTCCTTTTTTTAACAGTTGTATCACCACTTTTATAACCCAACTATATTATATTATAGAGGTCAATTTCTGCATGGATTTTTGGTCACAGCTTATGGATAGGTACACCTTGTATACCCTCAGTAATGCCTTAAAAAAATCCCAGGGGTCTTGCCCTTAACTCACCAGATCTGGGGATCAAGGACCTCCTCAAAAAACCTTCGGTGCATGCTGGAGCTCCTCTTGATCCCATGAGTCCATGGAGCATCAGAAGCAGAGTCCCACCTGTGTTGCTAAAAATTGTCACTGAATACGTCACCTAACACTACTTTTTAGTATTAGGAAGTAGGCATTACTTTATTCAGGTCAGGGTGCATAGTAAAGAAATCCAGCCACACACCATACTTTCAAAACTTTTCACTTATTTATACATTTTAGCAAACAAAGAATTGATGTTAATTGGTTCTAAATTGCATAATTATCTTCAGGAATTAATATTCTATCCTCTGTTGGTTATTGATTTCTCACTTCTCATGCTAATTAGCCTACATTTTTCAGCCCTTTTATCATCTTTTTCTCAGACAGTCTCCAGCTGAAGTACTGAGGCCTGAACAGAAGTTGACCTCTAGATGAACCTTCCAACCAAACATCGTATTAGTATCTGCTCATTAACGGAATACGGATGATCATTAGTGTTATGATATATGTATCTGCTCATTAGTGAAATATGCATGATCACTAGCAAAATATGTGGTGAGATAAGAATATATTTACCTTTCCATATTTAGAAGCCAGAGAAGGCCATGAAATCAGATATCTGGCCTTGTTTGAGGCTGTTTGGACAAAGCGAACTCCCTTGGTTCCTCCTTTAGCCCTGGCCAGGCTTTGGGAGGAACCCAAGGGAAGGATGAAACCAGACGTTTCCACAGGAGAAGTTATGTTAGCTTGTTTATTTATGTTAACAATATAGAAGCTGGGCCCTCTCACAGTGAAAATGAATGCCTCACCTATGGGTGGGTGCACCACATAGGATTTCCCAGTTAGCAGCAGTGGTTCTCCAAATCCTTTGCTGTGCCTGGGGCTCCCCAACTGATGTGCAGATCTGGGTGATGGTAAAATATTAGGGTAGCTGGTGATGTATCTTTGTTAATCACTACAGTCAATCTTCTGTAATAATTATGAGGTGCATTACTTAGCTTATCCTTTGTAATTCGTTGCAGTTTTGCACTATAGTAAATTACACTTATTCCTTAAAGTTGGCATCTGTGTCTTTTGTGCTGGCCTTCTTCTCCGGCAAAACACCAGCACATGTTGGGTTGTCTTTGTTAGTCTCTTCTTTATCTTCTGGTTACTCCAACATGTCCTTGGAGAACCATAAATTTTGGATCCCAAGTGTCAAGCTTTTAACTCCCTCAGGCTTTTTTTCATTGAAGTTTATCAGGGTTAGCTTAGCAAAACTCAAAGTTTCAGTGATCTAATAATCAAGCTCTAACAATAACAGTCTGTGAAATGAAACTTAGCTATGTGTTCTCTGAAGTGGAAAACGACACTGCTTAACTACTTATGATTAATACACTGCTTACGATTAATTTAAAGAATTAATTAAAAAGTTAATTTAAACCATTAATTAGAAAAAAGGAATTAGGAAAGTTATATCATTTTTAACATTGTCACCCAGACCACTTAGGAAGATACTAAACAGCATTGCTCCCAGTATGGATCCCTGGGAGTTCCCACCTCTGACAGGTTCCCAGTTTGGAAAGGAGCTGGTTCCCAGCCAGTCCACGTACGGACGTATATTCCAACGTGTCAACCACCATCGCCCTCCCTGCAACGCCAATCATAGCCTCCAGTCGTCCTCACAGCCCCCTTTTTTCCCCACCCCTGTGACCAGCACGGGGCCCGGCTGGGCAGGGTAGGGCTGCAAAGCCCCATTCTCCTTGTCCTGCCCCAGTCCCGGGCCCTGCCCCAGGTCCTGCCACGAACCCGGTTCAGTCGCAGCCCCAGGCCCTTCCCCTGACACCTTTCAGCAGGGAAGCGGGACCCAGCTGGGCAGAGGAGAGGAGGTTAAAGGCACCAGAGAGCACGGCTGGAAAAGAGGCCTATTTACAAGGATTTGTTTTTCCCTCTCTGTTCCTGATAGCTGCTGGAAGACAGATGAGGCCCGAAGCTGCACATACGGGCTCCCGGGTCAGCTCCGCACTGCAGCTGTTCTGTGTGATGTCTGTGCTGCAGGAGCACATAGTTGGCTGCTCTCTGCCAGAGCCTGGTGATGATGGGCAGGGGAGCTGCTGGCATGCAGAGGGCCTGGCAGCGGGTGATGGTGGCCTACAATTAACAGAGTCTGATGTGCTCGGTCAAATGTGTCTGGCAGGCTGCTGGGGTTCCCTCTTGAGCACAGTGTGAGAGAGAAACAAACCAGGGACTAATGTTACCCAGGGATCCTTGGGGCCATCACAAGCTAGCCAGCTCTACCAGATGGTCTGGTGTCCTAATCATTCTTTGTTTGCTTTGTGGCTCTGCCATGAGGACACCTGTAACAGCAGAGACTGAACAAGTTTTTTAGCACTCCACTCCTTGGCCATCCTCATATTTAAGAAGTTTTTCCTTATAATCAAGGCCCCATATTGTGCAAGGAGGGGACTTGCCCAGATTTTGGAAAAGGGTATGGGTCTATTCTGGAGATGAAACAAGAGCCCTCCCCAGCAGATTTCTCATACTTACAGACTGCTTGCTGTTCACCCTATTATGCAACCTAGACTGGTATCGGAAACACCCTCTCCCAACATGAAACTGCTGAACCATTTAACTTGTAGGAGAATAATGGGGATGTGCAAAAGCTTAGGGGCAGATCTGTGGCCCAAGCACTTATTTTATATCTCTTCTGTCCTTCATAGGACACCTCTTAAGGCCTCCATTGGCTTAAAATCTTCAGGACGATAGTTTTGCTATTCCTAACCCACTCTTAGTTTTCACCCATGTCTCCAAATGTCCAAAAGGACTCCACTTGCTCTGCACCACAAAGCTGTGAACTGAAATAATACATCGTGCATACAGCCAGGGGAAGTTTCCTAGGTGATTCCATCCAATTCACCCCAGGTCTTCCCAACTTTGCCATTCCTCTCCTTTTCTCATTTGCCTTGCAGATTAAGGTGGAAAACCCTACGCAATTCTTACCATGAGGCCATAGACCTGCTTCCCTCCCACTGTTCATGCCTAGCAAGTCAGAGTTTGAAAAGCAAAAAGGAGATTCTTATCTCACTGGAGGGCAGAAATCCCAACCACGTGCTCATAAACAAGCCAGGGGCCTTCCTGACTTCAATTCTCAAACCAGAGAAGGAACTAGCACACCTTTTAGCTACCCAGACTAGGACCAAAGGAAAATGCTTTGTTTGCAATTTCTGCTTGTTTACTTTTTCTCTTCAGAAAGCCCTAGGGCTTCACCTCTCCTCATTCCTAAGAAAAATGAAGGCAGGCAAAATGCCTGTCAGCAGATTTCTGACCTAGGAACTCCGGGCAACTGCACACCATTTCAGGCTCTACTTCTGTGTGGCTTTCGGGTATTCCCTTTCACAGTCAGACAGAGTAAAAGCAAGCCTGGCTGGCTCTGATCACTTTCTGTGAGATTTCACAATCTCTGCTGCTAGTCCTGCCCATTTTTTTTACCCCAGCGGGTCAACTTTTCCCACAGGACTCAGGGCAACATACTGCTTTCCAACCCATGGGCCCAGCATCTCATGTCACCAGACATGCTGCAAATTCTTGGTAAAAGCTATTTACCGTCCTCCCTGTTCCCGTGTCTGGGCAGCAGCCTCTCCAGGGCTATCCTAGAGACACGAACGTTCTGCTTTCAACAACGTGCTGTTAAACGGGAGATTAAAATAATGGCAATCTAAATTAAAAAGTTGACTCTGCCCGGCGTCCATTATTATCTGCCAAGTCCCCCGGCCCCGCAGTCACCTTAGTCACAGAGGGGGCTGAGACTCCCAACCCGTCCCGACGCCCTCCTTCCGAAGCGCCGGAGGCCGCCACAGCCTACAGCACCGAGGGCCGCTCCGGCGGGCCGGGGGCGGGGCTGCAGCGGCTGCCGGCCCCGCCCCCTCTGCGCTGCCATCTCGTCACGTGGGGCAGCTTGGGAAGGCGCGTCCGCTCCCCGCCCCGACTGGCGGCACGCGCGGAGAGCGGCACGTCACGTGTGCGTGTCACGTGACCCCGTCCCGGACCGATGAGGTCAGTCCCCAGTCACGTGACCGGTGCCTACGCGCCGTAGGGCCGAGTGCAGATGGCGGACGGGGAGGCCGAGGCGGCAGCGGCGCGGCCTGAGGTGCCGCGGGTGGTGTCGGCGCTCCACGCCCGCCTCTGGCAGCTGCAGGTAGAGCTGCGCGAGCAGGAGGTGTCGGAGGCCTCGTCCCGAGCCTACTGCCGGGGCTTCTGCCAGGTAGGAGCCGGGCGTGGCGGGCCGCGGCGCGGGCTGCAGGCCGGGTGCGGGCAGCGAGGATGCGGCCGGAGCAAGCACGGGGCTGCCGTCCTGGGTGCTCGCTCTTCCGAAGCTGGCGGTGCGCAGGGCTCGCGGCACCG
Organism: Ifrita kowaldi; assembly: GCA_013398055.1. Classification (NCBI taxonomy): domain Eukaryota; kingdom Metazoa; phylum Chordata; class Aves; order Passeriformes; family Cinclosomatidae; genus Ifrita; species Ifrita kowaldi. Next base: position 11,508 of record VZRS01003124.1, read on the forward strand.
TGCCCGGCTGCCGAGCGGGGCTGTGCACGCCCTTCCGAGGGCGCCCCGTGGGCTCTGCGCCGCCAGCCCGGAGCAGGGGCCGAGGGGACTGCTCGCCTTTGGGCTTTGGCATCGCTTTGGACCGGGACATCCTGTGGCCCTCGGGTGGGTCTCTGGGGTAGGCGGGCCGCACCGCATTTTCTCTGTGCAGTTTTGGCTCTGTTCCGAGATGTCCGATTGTCTGTGTTTCACTTGTCCCGGGATCAAGTCTTGTTTGAGTTCTGCCGTGGGGTGCAAGGAGTGCTTGCTGGCCTGCAGTGCCCTTAAGTCACTGAATGAGCTGCGGTTTGGACATCTTGTCTTGAATACTTGCTTAGTGCAACCTTGGAACCTTCCCAAAGGGAGATTACCAATTTCTGAATCGAGGCCTTAAGTTCCAGAAGAAGAGCTGATCTTGATTAAAGCCACAGTGATGGGGATAACTCGTTCTTGAGTAAACTCTTCCAATGGTTAATTAGTTTTTGCTACTCTCGTGGCATCATTTACTATGAGCTCTAAGGCTGAAAAATTATTGTTACGATGCTGGCTCGTAGAGTTATCCCTGTTGAGTCTGAAGAAATTGTGGGTTTTAAAGTAAGAAATAAAACTGTTTTCTAGGCTAGTTTACAACATCGTAGCTGAAAAAGCTGTAGTATTTGACTGGTGAATGGCAAAATCAGAAAAAAAAGCTTGCTGGTGTGTAACAAATTATGTATAAGTGGTGTTACCCTTCACAGTCTTCCATTTTGCATCCACAGGTTGTGTGCTTTGCCATACCATTCTGGGAGGATGTTTAGCTCATCACTTACTGAAACAATAGAATAAGTATATTTACTAGGTTTCAAAACTCTTTCCTCTCAAGGTGCAAGGTGCAGCTGCATACTGCTGTGTTTGTCCCAAGTTCAGTATGTGGTGAAGATCCGTGACCTTGCATTGATATGGAGCCTCCTACAAAGTGTGACTCTTTCCATGTTTAGGTTTTGCTGGAATTGTTTCCAGTGGTGTACATTGTGTCAGAACATTGATGCAAATATTCAGCTAACGCTTAATAGTGGTTGTCAGGATGATCTCTGTGTGTACATGTCCAGTTTTCCAGATTAGTTTGGTACAGAAGAAGCTTTAGAGATACTCGATCAGTGTAATTTGGTGAAAGACAGTTCTGCTACCTAAAAAAAAAAAAAGCTCATGATGACAAACCCCAAACTATGTCTCACAAAAAAAAATGTAGCCCTCTATGTCCTTGTGCTGTTATTGTAGTCTGGTTTTAAAATACTGTGATAGCACAGATAAAAATGGAAAAGATAGTTTTTGAGTTGCCATCAGTCTGGGACTTTTCAGATTGTTGTGCCTGTACTCCAGGAGATGCAATGGGAGACATGGAACTGCTGGTCTGTCCTGCAGCAGCTTCAACAAAGGATGAATTTGTGATGTCATTGTGCAGTCAGACCACTGGGGGTAGGATGTAATTTTATGTCTGGGTTTCTCCTGACAGGGGATGTTTGTGATAACTTGAATAACTTAAGGTCTGCCCATAAGTGAAATTTAGGTGACTCAACTTAGTTTTATATTAATTACTTGGAGGGTACCACTGATACCTTGTCATAAGCTTATTAAGCTGCAGCAGAATGTGCCTAGAAAGAAGCTGAATTTATCTGGGCTTAAGTTTGATTTTGGAAAATAGCTGACATAAGGAGAGCTTAAATGTTTTAGGTGTGCCATCCTGTGCGTACAGCTGAGGCAGGGGCCTGGAAGGTGCTCTGTTTTTTTTGTGGAAATTACCATGGCTGTCAGGCAAACTGTGAACCAAATTAGTAAGTTTCCTATGCTTTGAGCTGTCTGAATGCTGTTTTATTACATGTAAACTTGTGCTGCTGTGTGCAGTTTTCCAGTGGCTCTTACAAAGAGTGATGCTGGATGACACAATTTCCTTGAAGATCCCTATTTTCAAGCAGGGAAATAGTACTGTTGTCCAGGATAACAAAACAAAGAAAACCGTTAAAGCCTAAATAATGGGTTGACTCTGCAGTTTTATATTATACAGGCATGAATGCTTTGCACATTCACCTTGGGAAAAACACGTCTGTCGTGGAGTGCAGTATGTACCCAAACAGCCAGGTAGAACAACTAAGTGGGGGTATTCGAGGCTGTGCTGTCATAAATAGGAAGAACATTTATCAGTGAAGTGGAGGTTGTAGGACGTCAAAGCATCCCATCTGCCAGTGCCCAGTAGCTGTTGGCTTTCTGAAGTTTCTGAAGGTGGTGCGTTGAGTGCAATCAGATACGGTTAAGAAGAGGAGGAAGTGTTTTTCTTAAACAGAGACTCAAAGCTGTAACAACAGGTCAGGAAACTTTGAGGTCTTTGTCTTTAAATTGAGTCTGAGCAAAAGAATTACACTTCTGAGGAAGTGCAGCTAAGCAGCTGTTCTGTCACAGCAGAACATGAAAGAAAACCTGTGCAGTATGGAGGGCCAAGGCTAGTCTGTATGTTATGTGTTAGGCGGATATGGCCTCTGCGCTTCTTGCCCACTTGCCAATCAGATGTGTTACTGGAGTCCAAGAGGAGGATGGGATGAAGTGTAAGTGGGCATGTATTAACCAGTCTTTAAATGCTTGAATACTCTTGTCAGTATTTAGACGTCAGTATTTATATCTCATCGTTAATTAGACTGTAAGGTAGGAATTGCTTCTGAATTGTTACTTGAGAATCCCTTAAACATGTAGAATATCTAATTTTGTCAAGTTAATAGTTTTTCCATAATAGCTTTTATATAGACTACCAGGAGAAATCCATAGTGGACAACTAAACAACTATTGATATTGCTTGTGAAATAGCAGAAGGGCTTTGAAGAACTTCTTTAATACAGTTACTACGTTTGGCTTATTTGTCAGTATGCTAATAGTAATAGTATCATAATGTTCAAAACTACAGATCCTCAAAGTTTCAGCTACTAATAAGTCTGTCACCGTGAATCTTTTTTTACGCTGAAACCGTTGTTCATGTATTTGTCAAGAAGTTTCTCTTAAGTGGTTACTCAGTGAATTCCTGACATTAGCTTTAAGATGTTGATGCTGGTACTCGGATTGCGCTTGAGCAAGAGTGCAGTGTTTACTAGAAAATTTTTTTAACCTTAGAAAGTATTCTGCTGTATTTTACAGTTTACATAGACCGGGTAGTTTATGATCAAAGTGTCTGTCAAAATAATTGAGTACTAAATTTGGCTTTTTAAATACATTGGTTTTAATGGATGTATTTTTAGAAAAGTGCAGGGATTGGTGTGTTTTATCTGTTTCTGTAGTCACTATAATGGTACTGTTACTGCTGGCTTTACTAAAGAGCTGATTTATGATAGTCATCAGTTGACTATCTCTGGGGATTGCAGCTTGACAGTCTTTGAATGTGATTTAATGCTACAAAACGATATATGATTTGAGTTATATTATCAAATCCTTCATTAATCTGTTACATAAGCTTGAAGACTGGCATTACTCGCCATTCACTTCTGCAGCTGATGATCTTTGTGCTGTGCTTAAGGATGATTTCTGCAAACTTACAGTTCCTCCCCCCCTGCTTATGTCTTTATAGCTATTGATATTATGTGGGTTTTTTTGAAAGTTTGTAACTTCCATTCACCCAGAAGTTCAATTACTGAATTGTTGGAGAACAATCCGCAAGACAGGGGATTACTGATTCTTAGATGGTATTTTTTATAGATTTCTTTTTCTTAAGCATAACACATGATTCTTCTAGGCTAAAGGACGTCTGCATTGTTTTCAGGCTAGGACTAGTATAGTGTAGCTATATCACTGATGTAACGTTGGATACTGGCCACTTATTTCTTGCTGTGCTGGAGGGTAGGTTTTGTCTTAGAAGTTTTTGGTCATTATTATGACTGCATTTGGTTTTAGCAAGCTCATAGTAGGGTTTGTTCAGTAGTGTCATCCATCCATTCACCATCTGATATGATCATGTGGGTTTTTTTAAGGTGTTAAAATAAATTTGTTGTGTCAGAGTCCCGACTTGAAGTGATTTAAAAACTGTTAGGGCCTCACCATCCTTGTAGGACAATTTCACTTTTTTTGAATGATAGGGTGAAGCACTCTGAATTCTTTTTTTCCCCATGCAGTCTTGGCCCTAAGGGTTCCAAAAAGCACAGCCTCTTTCACTGATTTTGTTTTCTTTGCAGCTGGCTTTGGTCAGGATTGTTACCTTGTTTAGTCTAGGGAGGGTACCACATGGGAGAGGGAACTGCTAAGAATAGAAGCATCACTGCTCTAGAGGTGTAGGGGGGATGTTCAGGGAAGGGCTGTTATTTGTGAAGCAAGCTGTCAGTAGAGCGAAGGTGTCCTCAGCTCAGTGCCCTACTTGCTCTCAAATTGTACTTCATAGCCTGTCAGAGCATAGCATGCTAGTGTAGGTAAGTTTTAAATAGGTTGGGAGATACTAGTGTTGTCTCTGTATTGATGTGATTTCTCTTAAAACTGGCTAGAGTTTATATTGCTGCTTTAGTACTGTGTCCGAGTAATGTGGGATTGCTGTGGTCAAGGAGTAAAATCTGGGGTAATTTTGCATTTGAAAAATGCCTACATAATGATCCGATCTGAATTTTGTATCCCTTTCTGGTGGCTTCATGTTTGCTGTGTGGGTAATGCACGTATCTTTAAAATATTACGCCTGTAGTAATGTTCTTAATCTTGAGTTTCTTCCTATTTTTCCTGCATTCTCACTAGTAATAAAGATTCCAGTGTTACATTCATGGTTCTGTCTCCATGGTAGTTGTACAAAAGGAGCTAAGTGTAGGACTTCTCCCTGAATTTTCAACTTAATAGTTCACATTTCTGCCAATTGCATCTAGCTTTCTCCCCAGTAGAAATTCTGATAACTGTATCAAAATAATAAAGCAAATAAAATATATTTCAATAAAAGGGAGAATTTCAGTTGAAGTGAAAAGCTGCCACTTTAAATTCTGCTTCAGAGTAAAAATTTCTCACTTCCAGAATTATTCCACTGTATGTGTTTGATATTGTATATTGATATTTGTTTTTAAGCAGAAGTGTGTTATAAGAACTTCTAATGATAACTCATTCTGTTTCAGACACTGCTCCAGTATGCTGGCAGTCGGGGTGCATCGGAACATATTTTACCTTTTTTGGAAGTGTATCGAATCTCCATCCAAAGCTTTGCTAATGCAAGACCTTACTTGACTACAGAATGTGAAGATGTTCTTTTGGTACTTGGCAGGCTAGTGCTGTAAGTTTCGAGTTGGTATATTAATTTTTTTTTTAAAAAAGGACTGCGCTTTATAAATTGAAGGGCAAGCTGTTGAAATAGTTTATTGATTAATTTGACAACTTTATTTGCGATTTATCATCTAGTAAATGTCTTTAGTACATTTTTAATCATACCACAAAAATGTATTTGAGCATTTAATTAATTAACATTGACAAGTTCTAAGGCTTTGTTCTTCTGTATTTGGATAATCATGTAGGCATTAGGAAGGTTCTGCTCTTTCTGTTCATTCTTAAAACATTCTGCAAGTATTTTCTGTAGAAGGAACTTAGTGTAGTGCTCATTAAACAGAAGCTTCAATATTAGACCTTCATGCATGGATTAATAAACCTGTATGCCTTGCTCTGCAGTTACAGCTTTGTGTGTTCTGTCCCCTTTAGTGCAGGGGCATTCTGAACGTGCCCGTTGTTGAAAAGGACAAGCTGATTTGTGTTCATGGCAGTCTGAGTTGAGCTATAAGATTGCAAAGCAGACTAGACATGACTTAAAACACAGCAATTCCTGGAACAGAATAGAGAACCATTTTACAGTCCATCAGCTGAGTTGGGATAACTTGTAGTTTCTCAAAGTCTGTCTTAAGCGCAAAGCAGCTTTTTGTAATTGAAGAGTGTAGCCTGAGGGCTTTCATGTGCACTGGAGTATAATCAATATAACCTGAGAAGGATAAGGCGATGTGCTGGTCATTCCTTGCTAGTGAGGTTTCATTTGAGGAGGGAGGGTGAAGATCTAGAACCTTGAATATGAAGATCATCATAAAATAAGAGTGATTCTGTGACTGTTCTTGTTTTTTGAGGTTTTTTTTTGTTGTCAGTCTCTTGTTTTGTGGTCTGAACTCAGGCATTCTCTTTAAGAAGGACTTTAGCAGTGAACTCCTTGGTCAAATGCTTTATTTTGTGATGGACTGACTTGAAATATGAATGAACAGCTCAGAACCAGGTATCTCCAAATGATGCCTTGAATTATTTTCTTTTTAATTGTGAGAGATATGTGAACTAGGAGTGTTTTTGGGTTTTTTGAAAACATGTGAAATCAGGAGAAGTGTGTCTTAAGTTCGTACTATGGAAACCTAAGACTTTAACTGCTAAGTCATTTACCTGGTACGTAATACACGTTTTTGGCAAAATATCTTTATTGTTTTTGCAGACTGTCCTCTTAAGGATAGAGTATTGTTGTCTTCATCTTGTTATCATTAATTAGCTTGTGTATTTGATTGTTTCCTATTTACGTAATTTTAAAAGTTTGTGTTTTAGTGTCTGTTTGCAGGACATCTGTACTTGGAGTATTTTCTATATATTTTGCCACGGTTAGATACGTTGGGGTGTAAATCCCACTCCTGTATCAAAATTGCTTTTCTCTTGTTGAGAAATACCAGAACATTCTGCTTTTGCTAATATGGTTTCTTTCAGCTGTCAGTGTGAGGAGTTTGTTGTAGCTTGTATATTCAGAAGACCTTGTGTTAGAGGACAGTAGAAAAGCTGACTTGCTGGAATCTCCTCTTTCTTGTAATGGTTACATTTGAAAGGAATTTAAAGAATGAGAAATACAAGGACTGAGGTGGAAGATAGGGTGAGGTAAATGGCGTAACTGAATTAACTCTCCCACCTTTTTCTTTTTTGTAAGTTTCCAAGGGAGTGCGAGAGAAGTTAGAGCAGGAAATTAAAGATAAAAATTGAGGTTCCATGACGGAGGAAGACTGTTACCTATTTAGGGACACGAAAGCATACTGTTCCCATGTAATTGTGATTTTTGGGGAGACAGTTGGGTTACCCACAGGTGTCATACACACTGTTTTCAGGCTTGACCCTCGATTGGAAGTGAAATGAGCAAACTTGCTGTTTCAAAGCAGCAGCGCTCTACTTCATATTGAAATCCTCCTTCCCTTCCAACATTCCTCCTGGAGAAGAGGAAAAGAACTTCCTCCTCCTGACATCCTTCTCAGCAGGGTGAGCTAGTAACAGCAAAACTCAGTATACTGTGCTTTTCACTGCTGCCTGCTGAGGTCCTTTGTGTGTTCACAGTACAGCTGACATGATTGTAGGGACTGTGCCTCCCATAAGAAACATGATGCTCATGCAGTGTGAGATATTGTTGGTCCACTGTCTAACATTAGGAAACGAAAGGAAAGCTTGGAGTGGTGGCTCTTGTAGATTACAGATGTGACAAACGATTGGAGGTGTGGGGGGGGAACAGGAATATTCTTTTTGGCCATAGCCATGAAGTGACTTACCTGCTTTGCTCAAGTGAATCTTGCACAGGTTATTCTCACAGCCCCAAAGCATAGTGCGTTCCCCTCACCCCCCACTGTTACTATTTCAAAGGTATTGCCTCCTTAGAAGAATTAATAAAGAATTGGCCATATCAGAGACGTCTTTCACTGACAGTTAGTTAGCTGGCTATCCTTGTGAATCTCAGGAGACCCTTGAAGCTGGTTGTTCACTCAAACTTCTGCAAGTGCTTTATTTCTGAGGCTGCTGTGAAGGGGAAGGTGTCATGTTACCATCAGTATGAAAATTTTGCTTCCATCTGAAAATGGTTTATATGATACTAAGATTAATATATTAAAGTTAAAAAAGAAGAAATATTTAGTCATAAGTCATGTTGTGTTTGCCATTAACTATGATTTGACTGCTTTCCACTTTCTCCTGTGTGCTGTGATGGCACTGAACTGAAAGGGAGCTTACCACTTCTTCAAGTTTGAGAAGGTGCTTGTATGGTCTTTTTCAACCATAAAAAGAGAACGGAGGTTTGAATGCCTGGTTTAAGTAGCAAAACTGTACTGAAGCAATAAGACCGGTCTGCCTCAAGCTTGGAGCTCTATCTCACCTATTGGTTGTACCTATGGAATCTAACAGATGTTGCTTCCAGGAAGAGTGTGCTTCCTTCCCACAGCACTCTGTGAGCAGGCACATGTAACACTTAGCTGTGTGTCTAATAAAGCAGTTCTCATCTAATAAAGCCCAATACACTGTTGCAGTTTGATTCACTAGCTTGCATTTACCACTCCTCTGTCTATCATTAAGAGCTAATTCAACTCGTAATAAGAACAGGATAACTCCTGGCAACAAGTGAACAATTCCTGCTGATAATCCAATGTAGAATGAGTCATCTTTCTGTCTCTAAGAAGATTAGAATAGGAAAAGTGTTCTACTACAATTTAAAGATGAACATAGTTCTGAAAGCTTTTAAAATTTGCTTTTAAAACTTTCTGTGAATGAGGTATAAGGTGATTACAGAAAAATTGTATGCAAATAATATGTGGAATTTTGCCTAGAGTTATTTGTTCCAAAATAAAGAAATTCATGTCTAGGACACCTCTTCCTAAAAGATATTTTGAAGTTGAGGGTTTCAGATGAATAATTTTTTTTCTAATAAGGTAAAAATTCAAGCACCCATTACAGTTTATTTGCAAAAATTGTGATTAAAGTTTGGAATTGAGTTTTGTATAAGTAGGCATTGTGGTGGTACTGGTAGAGTAGGGTTAGAAAGGCTTGACTTCATGGCATGATCCTGGTATTTTGATTTGTGGCCTAGCCATGACATGTAAACTTCATTTAGTTGCATTACGGTAAAGGGGGAAATGGGATTTCAGTGACAGAGGTGTGTTTTAAAGTATTGTATAATAAGGACCAAAAGAAAGAATTAAGCTAAACAGTCTGTTGTCCCTCTTGGCAGTAGGGAAGGCTGTCTAGTTTTTCTGCAGCTGTGTGTTTGAATCAATTCTTACAAAAAAAGTTAATTAATTTATTTAGAATTCTAATTATTTTTGTGCCAAGGAAATTGTGATTGGAATATCCTGGATATTACTTTTACAATTGTGCTCTAAGTTGTTTTACACGGTGGCTTATATATCTGGAGCTCCAGATTTCTTATGGAGTGACTTCCAGACCAGAGTGCTCTGTGTTGGCATCCTGAGGAAGACTTGAGGACTTGCAGCAAAAGAACTTTTGCCTTTTGGTTCATACCAATCCTGTGTTACTACAACAGGCAATAATTCTGGAGGCATGAATTAAATCCTCTTGTCTTCCTAGACTATCTCACTCTGTATACACAATGCTTTGAAAATAGAATTGCACATTTTTTCACTGTACAAGTAGCAATTTAATGCTTAAGTTTAGAAAAATTATGTTTAAAAGCTTGCTTTGTCATTTTGTTCAAGTATATTATATAATTATATCACCAATATCATTTATATGAAAAAGTAATGTTCTAGAAAAAGTAATGCTAGGAGTTGAAAGTGGACATAGGTAGGATTGATTCACTAAGTCTGAAAGTGAGGCGTGCATCAAAAGACTTTACAAAAGCACATTGACCATGAAGTTTGCAAATATATTACCGGATGTAGAGTCTTTGTGTGACATGGATGAAAATGGGACACATACTTAGGGATTTTCTTGCTTGGTTGGTTTTTTGTTTGGGATTTTTTGTTAGTTTTCTTGTTGTTATTTTGTTGGTGGTGTTTTTTGGTTTTGGTTGGTTGGTTTGGTTTTTTTATGTTAAAATAGAGTTCAGGTGCTTTGTAAAGTTGGTTTTGATAGCCTATTAGCAACTACCTGGGTCTAAACATTTGGGCTGGTGAATTAACTGCCAGGCTGGGGTACAAGGCAAAACGAAGTCGTGATTATTTTATTAAATTGAGACCTGTGATAGTTGGAATATCTGGTGGTTCTGTGGCCTGCTTTTTCATCATCAGCGAAGTCTCGTGCCTAATGATGTGAATAATGACGGAATGACAGTGGTGAAGGCTGTTGTATTTTCTGCCGATCTAATAAAAGTGCTTAGAGCTTTTGCAGGTCTAAACCTCTATTTCAAGAAACCAGGATTGGGAATTAACTCGAACTTGGGAAATGTGAAAAGGATGGCCAGATACTTATTCAATATTCATCCATTTGGTCTTGTTGATGTACACGACTGCTGAATCTGGCTAAAAACTGAGTAGGCATAGCATTTGGTAGGTAACTGTTCAATGCATTTGTCAGAAGTCAGGAGGGAGATGGACATTCTTTTTGAGTACTAAGCAAATCTGAAACTCATGTTTGCTTTATGGTCATCTCTTCCTTTTCCATTTCTCCAAGTTCAGCTCTCCTGTCTGTCTGTCTATCTATCTAATCTATCTACCATAAGACCGAATGTGTTGCCTTCTCATTCTTCTACTTAATATTTGAGAGAGAATGTTTTGAAGAAAAATTAACAAGAGTTGAAACTATCTAACAGTGTAGATGTAGCTTATAGCAGTGGTTCAGTGCTTTTTTTATAGGTAGTGTCCTAGATTAGTTTTCTTTCCTTATATTGTCATGATTTATGAAAACAGTTCTGCTGTGTGTAAGGTTTGTGAATCTCTAGACAGAGTGTTAATACTTTTAGTTTGACTAGGTCTACTTGTTCAGTAGGGTTTTAGGCAATCCATGTGTCCCTTACAAGGTTGGATAGGTCCTGTTTGACAACAATATAGGCAGCAGTCCTGCCATGGCAGGTCGCAGTTTGTGCTGTAGGTATTGGAATGCTCCCCCAGTTGGTATCAAAGGCTCATAAGGTGTTTCTAGGTGCTGATGCTTCTCCTGACGTAAGTTGTCCAGATCCATTTTTGTGCTGATGCATGTGTCTTCTGTCAAGCTGTTTTTCAGTTTTATCTTCTAATATATGTCAGTGCTGAAATGTTGAGTTAGGTGAAGCTGGCTTTCATTCTCTCTCGAGGCAGAGACCATGCTGGACTCCAGTGAGCTTTATTTAGAATGGTTATTAGGTTTCCTTTGAGAAGAAAGAACAGAAATTCTGTGATGCAGTGTTCCTGAGCCACATTGAATGTACTATCGTGTATGATAAGAGTAGCTACAATCTTAAATTAGCGAGCTTGTGTGTGGTAAAAAGGAGCACTGTTTCCATATGATGAATCATGCCTGATTTACAGGCTGTTTCAGGCCTGTAATTGATTTGCACAGTCTAACATGTTTCAGTGTTACTGTCATTGCTTGTCTGAATACTAAATAGTATGTGTCACAAATGTTATTTAATGTAACAAGAGAATGTGTTCAGGTAGAGTGTTTACTTGCCTTTTGCTTTTCCAGGAGTTGTTTTGAGCTACTGCTTTCAATTCCTGAAAGTGAATTGCCACATGAGGTGTGGTTAGGATTCCATCAATCCATTCAGGTAAGTGTTCTGAATTTCTTTTTTGCAATTTACATATTAAAAAAAAAAAAAGGCTGCCGTTGTATTCGTTCTCTTCTACTCTTCCCCTGAGTTCCACTTGTCCTGCATTGTTGTTACCTAGGCAGCAAGAATTTCTGAGCAGCAAAAGACTAACTGCGGCAACTGCACTGGGAATCTTAAGGCCCAGCAGCATATTTATAACCACACAGTTGATGGCAACTTAAGCAAGAGAACCTTAGTAAGTCTTGATCTAATGATTTGTATGAGAGACAGACTGAGTTAAATGAAGTGATTTAACAGCTCTGAAGCATTACTTTGATGATAAAAGAGCTTTTGTGGAGGTCTGAGCGGCAGGTTAGTGTCTGTACCTGATTTGGGAGGGATGGAAATGGTAGGACAGGTCTTTAGTCCAGGTGGTTCTTAGAAGTGTTTCTTTGGAGGTAGTGCTGAAATAAGCTCATACTGCTACATTCCTATGCTCAAATATCAAGATGTCTAATGTAGAATGTGTAGGAAGAAGAGATGTTTTCTGGGTTTTAGTCTGGAGGTAGTACCTAGCTGTCTGCAAGAACTGGTGTTCCTCATGGAGCTGGAAGACGGGAGTGGTATTGCTGTATTCGTACTGATGGGCCCTTCCAGGACCAGGGACTGCTCTGTTTCTGCTATTGCCTGTTCTGGCGTTAACTGACTGGTAAAGTTGGAAGCTAATCTTGGTTATAAGTTACTGAAGTGAAGACACTGGCAGGAAATAGTTGGAAGTGAACTTAGACCTTGCAGCTGTCTTTATCACAAGACCTTATACCCCTTTGACAGGATTTTCGCAGTCCCTGAGGCTTGAATGCTGCTGCATTAGCTCTGAAGATGCTAGTTCTGAGCTTCTACTTTTGTTTTGCCTGCAGTCAAGGAAACAGGAGGTGTGAAAACTTTTCAGTAGACTGAAAATGAATAAACCTGTCACTTTGAACTGAGAGAAGCAGTCTAGTAGAGCTTTGTCGTCCTGCTAGTAGTGGAAGAGACAGAGATGGTCTGTGCTTGGGTGGTTCCAGGTGTGGAGAAAACTCCTTTTCCTGAAATACCATGGAATATTTATTATCATGGGAACCTTAAAAACAGTTGGGTGTGGCATGTACTTGGTAGTAGAAAGAAATGCGGTAGGTACAGTTTAAGTCCTGTGGCCTTAGTGGTGTCAAGGATTTGTCCTTTATTTTGAGTGCATAAGTCCTGCGACTCCTTTAGCAACTGCAGCAGTGCACAATGGACATTGCAGCACTCCAGAGCTAGGTTTGAAGGCGTATCAGTTCGTTTTGACAATGGCCAGCTATGCTGTCTGTTCGGCTATTGGCCAAAGGCTGGGTCTGTGCTCTCAACTTGTTTGTTTGTGGGGATGCCACAGGTAAGGGTGGTCAGCCACGCTTTCATCTTTTGTGTTAGGGCTGGTGAAAGACATTGAAACTTACTGTTTCCAAAGTAGCTCTTCTTTAATTTACTAATACAGTCATCGTAGGCTGAAGAGGAGTGAATCAGAATCACAGAGTATTAGGTTGAAAGTACCTCAAAGACCATCTGGTCCAACCTTTCTTGGACAAAGGCAGGGTCTAGACAAGATAGCCCATCACCCTGCCCAGCTAAATCTTAAAATTGTCCAGTGTTGGAGAATACACTATTTCCATGGGGAGATGATTCCAGTGGCTGAATCTTCTCTTCATGAAAAATTTTCCTTGATTGTCCAATCAGAATTTCCCCAGGAGTAACTTGTACCCATTACCCCATGTCTTTTCCATGTGACTTCTTGCAAAAAGGGGATATCCGTCATTTTTTGTAGCTACCCATTAAATACTGGAACGTGGTGATAAGTTCTCCCCTAAGCCTTGTGATCTTATAGTACGCTAAGAGGCATATATGTTTGTAACTGAGATGGCCTAGACATGAAACAAGATGTTCTCTCATATTCAGAATATGGGAGGGCATATACAAGCTTTTTTTTCATTATAGCGGAGTTACAATGCAGCTCTAAAAGTTGCTAGCTTTTAACTGGAGGGATCTGCAAGGAGAATTCTTGTTACCAAGTTTAGTAATTTCTATGATGTAACAAACCTGTGCATTTCTAGGATTTTTGAAGCGAGTGATCGGACTTTGATACTTCTGTCAATAGAGGGCAGGTTTTTAGTCTGATGAGGTGGCTCTATTTATGCTGAATACGTTAGAAGGGAACTGTTAAATTCCAGTGGTAGAAGGGTGTGATGTCCCACTCTTAAGAGGGATGGAGCATCCAAGATTTGTAAGTGCTTGTGGCCTTAAGGATCTACAAAAGTCAGAGGATGCACAAAAACTCACGAAGTTTTGTAAGTAAATTACATGCTCAGCATGGAAATTGGTATGTTAGTCCTTGACCTACAATATAAGCACACAGCAGCGGGGCTTGGATAAAGGGGTAAGGTAAGAAGGAAGAGAGAGAGCAAGAGAGAAAAAGAGGTCACCAGTCCTGGTTCCACTGTTGGTCCAGCTGATGGAATGTCCAGGATCCTGGAGCTCCCACCCAGGCTTATTTGGGGTACCTTTTTATAGATAGGTTTTCCTGCCCTGGAGACAGCTTTCTCACTTTGTATGCAAATTAGCTATGCAGTCACGTGCAGTCCAGTTTTTCAGACCCCTCAGAAAATGGGTCAGAGGGCTTCAGGGGTCTTGGGTGGTCTTGTTCCCCCTGCTACCATCCATCCCCGCTTCTCAATCTCATTCCTGAGCCTGCGCTGGATTGTATTGTGCTTATCTCCAGGAACGAGAGCAAGGATGTTTTTCATGGAAAAGTGCTGCCCTACGTCCACATGGCCCCTTCTCCAGCCACATTTTGTTCTTTCTCACAGTGTGTTATTACCAACAATCCTTGTGTGTTATTACCAACAATCCTTGGTTGGGTCCTCAACACCTCACTATTGGTGTTTGAGACATACACATGAGCCCTTATCTTCTGGGGTTCTGCAAAGGGTGGTGCAAGCTCAGATCTCTCATGTCAACTTTTAGAACTAGGGAAAATTTAAGATGTGCTGCTGCCAGGAGTAGTAATATATGCTTGGCTTTTGTAGTGGCTTTTTGAAGCTATGTCTTCCAGGTTTAGCACACACCTAATGCTCCCCGTAGTTCTGATAGTGAACTGATTAAACCTGGTGGTTTTCTGAAACCTTGCCGAAGAGGTTTGTGGACTTTTACAAACAGGTGTTTCTAATAAGATTTTGAAGTAGCACTCTGGCAGAAATATGAGAATGAGAACGCTTGTGTCCTGCCTTGGAATACGGTAGGAACCCATTTGTCGCCATGGAAGGAGGATGTTAGTTATATGGAGGGCAATAAAGACCTTCCAAAAGGAATCACTTATCAGCTGTCTTGTAGGTTTAAAGCCTGTGTGTGATCATGTTAATGTGCAGATCTCTCTCTGCATCCGGTAGGAAAGCACCTCAGAATTGTATGTTAGCACATGCCTAGGACTGATGGATATAAATGTGCTTACTGCTTTCCTAACAAAACGGACAAATGTGGCTTCTGAGGACTATAACTCCTAATATGGGAGATATTTTTCAGATCTGCCTGCAGTAATTGTTGCTGTGTAACAATCTACACAGATAGTGGGAGACAGTGAAACTTCAAATAAATTTTCCTCCCAGGAATGTGAAGGGTGAGTGAGGGCTTGCATTTCAAAGCACCAAGGTGTGGGGACTGTCCTAGACCTGAAAGTGGAGTGTCACTGATGTCCAGCTTATATACAAAATGCTGTCAGAATCTTTATATGGTGTCTGAACCTGTTTGTTCTGTTATCCTAAATAACAAGCAATTATGTTCTGCAGTCACCCGTGAGTCTAGTTTTCCTTATCCCTAAGCAAGATCAGGGGAAGTTTGGCAAAGTGAAAACGAGATGTGAGATTGTATGGCAGGAGTCTCAGCATGGATTTATACAGTGGCAGCAAGCAAAAGGGTGCAGATGCAAGTGGGGAAATGCTGTAAAATATGAGTGAAAGGATTGGGGCAGAATTACGATAGAGCTCTTGATACAAGTAAACTGTTAATCAGTTTACTGATTAACTCCTCAGTGGAGAGGTACTGTGTGGATTGATGTAATCTAGTCAGGTGAAGAAGGTAAAACTATGCATTCAAAGATGTCTTTAGTGGGAGTAGGGATGTGTCATTCTGGGTATTGAATATGGATTGTGGAACAGGGTTCCCTTCAAGCCTAACAAAGAGCATCAATGCTTTATTTAGAAAAACTGTGAGTTGAGGGTGAGCGTAAACCAAAAACTTTTGTGAAGCTGTGGTAGATGCTGATCACTTTAAACTGACAGGACTGAAAAGTCCTGATGTCTTCAGTAAACTGTTTAAAGGCTTGTCTTTTCTTTCGACCTTTGTCCATAGGCTCTTACTGTATTATTCTTTCCTAACTTCATCCAGAATGAGATGTTTTATGTCCTGCTCTTTAGAACCTGTTTATGGTGTTGTCCTAACTCAATGAGACATGTATACATAAATGTTGCATTAGATTTCTTCAAAGACTTTTGATGTATTCATAATAGATTTTTGCAAATATTTCCGTTAATATTAGCTTTATATTCTTCAGCAGGTCCACTGAGGTTCAGCTAAGCACTGTAATGGAAGGGGAGCGTACTGACAGTAGTTAGTTACTTAGGCTACATCTGTTGGTGAATTTTATATTTGATGTTTTGGTAGTGACACCCTGAATCTCAAACACAATGCTGACTCAGCAAATCAGTTTGCTCATATCAAAAGCCCCTTCTTCCTCACCTTCTAAGGTCCTTTCAGCCCTTAATACAGAGGTGCTGAAATGTGTATGATCCTCATAATTGGACTGGGCTCTGCTGGCTCTGTACTGCATCCTGAAGCCCTCGGATTAGGGAACAGTTGCTATTGCTACAGTTTACGTTGGATGTCTGGATTACTGAATGTCATAATCTGAGGGACAGTGGTATTTTCAGTAGCAGTACCTCACCTGTGTCCAGGTTGTATGATTTTTTTAAAAATTTTTTTTCGTCAGCCATGTCATTCCAGTAGTGATGGCAAATAAGTGGCTGCTCTGGCTGTTTCTGAGGCTGTGGCTTCTAGCTTCTCAGTGCTTTGGTTGGTAGTTCCACCCCTTTCTAGGGCATAATGCCCATGTTGAATGCCTTCACAGAGCTCAGTAAAGCTCGTTGAGTTCAGTCTTCCAGGTGAAGTTTGAACACATAGGCTCTTAAATGCTGATGGTTTTTTGGAGTTACTTTGACCTGATCTGCGCTTGAGACAGAGAGGTTAATGCTGTAAAGCTAAGTGTGAGGGAAGAGAATGCATACTGCATGCTGTGGCAACGTGTTGTGTTGAAAAGAGTTAATGCTGTGTGACATGTAGTTGGGAAAGGCCTAAAGTAGAGGTTGTTAAAATGGGCTTCTATTGATTTTTTTTTTTTTTAGGTAAGATCCAGTATCTCTTCTAAATGCACACCTCTAGCTGTTTCCTTAATCATCCTCAAGACTGAAGATAAAATAATATACATAGACTTCCCATAGGAAGTAACTGCCAGTTACAGAAACTGGGCTGTGGTTACGTATTTAATGAATGCAAAGTTAGATCAGTTTGTTGTTTTTCAGTGATGTTTTTAAAGCTGTCCTGAGGCTATGACTTGAGCATCTTTTGGCAGTAGCATTGTATTAAGCACTGTGTGTCATTCACCTGGCTGATTCTATTGGCATGCCATTTAGCTCAGTGTAAACTGGGGAATTGATCATGCTTTAATTTTAAAAAGCAAAACAAAACAAAAAAACTCCACTTCCTCCCTGAGGGTCTTTGTGATGAGCTTTGTTCATTGTTCCAGCTTTCGCTGGAAGCAAATACTTGAGAGGAGGAACAGCTGTGTGAGCCTAAGGATTGCTTAAGTGATGTTCTCAAACACTTAAACACAGCCTGAAACCTTTGGGTGTCAGTCTCTCAGTGCTGTTAGCTAAGAGCAGTTTCAGTTCTGGTCAAGAGCATGTGACGTCCCTTGCATCTTTAGGGTCCAGCTGTGACACTCCAAAATTATCTTTAACTTTGTCAGTAAGATTTCAGGCTCAAGGCCAGAAATCAGTCATTGCAAGCAGCCTACTTGGCTGTCTTTGCATCTGCCAATTAGCACTAATTCCTCTACCAATACCAACACCTGATTTTTGAGGTGGCCTTACCAATAACTCACTCACTAGTTTTACTTTCTTTATAATCATTTTTAGAAGTAGTGTGGTCTTCAGTGGTTTCAGTTAGCAGGTTGCTATGAGCTAACAGCTGGAACACAGTTACAATAGCTATCTAAAAATAAAATTAACTTTGGGGCAATATCTACAGAAAATCTTTGGTACTGGTAAGGAAGAGGAGATTGTTAAAGTTATCAAAACTGCTTGATTGTTGCATTCAGCTATAAGAGTCCTGATTTTATGGTTCTTAGAAGGTGGAAGTCTGCACTATAGTTCTGCATTTGGAAAGAACTCCTATTGTGTGCTCTTTTGCTCAGTTCTGGTGTTGGTTTGATTTTTTTCTTGCAGTTGCAAGGCACTGCATGGTAGGGCAGAAGCACTGACTTCCACAAAGTGTGCTTTCAGACATAGTGAAATTTCAGTGTGTTGAATCTGCAGCTCTCTGAAGGTTTCTGTTGTGGCAGAGTCATGAGGTCACTGGAAGAAAGCTCAGTTACCTGATTCACCTCTTCACTCGGAGTAAGAGGGTTTTCTTAAATCAGGTTGCTTGGGGTCCTGCCCCACCAAATCTTGTCTTTAAGAAAAGAAAAATGCACAAACTGTCATTAGTCCTTTCAAAATGAGTGTGTTTACATATGGAAACACTAAAGGCACACACACTTAGAGAATTTTATTTCACGTGACTCCCTCGCTAGACAGCTCCAACTAACTTCTGCCAACATAGTGGAGATAAAGACAACTCTAAGATTTTCCTTTTCGCCCTCTCTTCTAAAGGTGGTGGTCTTTTCTGGACGTGCATCACTATGGCAAATGAATTGTATGGGACAGTTGCAAACTAGGTGTTGTACTGCGGTGGAATTTCAAAAGTGCCAAATGGGAATTAACACTTCAGGAATCTCTTGGTTATGCTCTGTTTGAGACTGTTCAGCATAGCTAGCCTTGTTTGCAGTAAGAGCTCACTGCTGACCTACACATAAATTACAGACCCTAGAGACCTGTGGTGCCAAACTGGAACCTAGCCAGCTGGTCACCAGCCTGTTCTGATACTTGGGGTTTTACCATATGCAGCACTTTCATTTGCCTGTGTTGAGCTTCACTGAGTCCCTGTCAGCAGTGTGCTGCAGCCTGTTGAATGTCTTAATGGCTGCCTGCCCAACAGTGTCAGCTGCTCTCCAGGTTCCGTCTAACCTGTGGGCTGGCAGAGAATGAATGTGCTTTGTCCCATTATTCAGACAATAAATGTGTTAAAAATACCAGCTCACTGTTGACCCTGAGAAGTGCTCCTGGGAGACAGCTGCCAGTTAGGTTTTGTACGGTTTGTCACAAGCCTTTTAAGTCTGGCTTTTGAGTTGGTGTTTTCACCTGTATTTTGCCCACTTTTCCTTATTTTAACAATTTGGTTTTAAAGATACTATGGGAGATTGTCAGAAGTCTTGCCATATATGACTAATGTCATCTGTAGCTTGTTATCACAGAAGGTGGTCAGATTACTGGATGTAGTTTCCAGGAGAATTTGTCCCATGTCCTTTCTGGGGACAGGCTGACTGGCCTGTAGTTCCCCAGGGTTTCTTACTCTTGGTGATTTCTTCAAGTCACTAGAAACCTTTCCCCAGTGACTATGACCTTACAGAGCCTAGTGCAGGACTTGCAGTGACATCCATAATCTCCATCTACACTCTTGACTTCTGTTTGATACCATGGATGCTAATGTGATTAAGATCTTCTCTGGCATGCTGGTTCATGCCTCTTCTCCACCTCCAGCTCTGCCACTGTTGACAGGCACCAGGAAGGCCAGAGTGCATACCTTGACAGGAAAACTTGAGGCAAAGTTACGGAGTACCTCAGCCTCTCCAGTGTCTTCTGTTACTTGATGTCCTGTGTAGCTATTCTCAAGCTTTTCTTGGTCCGTCCTTTTGTCCACCAAGTGAAGAAAACCAGAGAGATCCACGTGTCTGTTAGCTTGGCCCCTAGAGCTTTGTATTTCCTCAGTGTGGAATGATTTGTGTCCAGGTGTGCAAGCAGCAAGTGATTATAGTCTTAGAGCAAGCCTTGACAGCTTCTCTGCAATATCCCACATCCAAGTCCCTGTCAAACACCAAACCTTACGAGACATGGAGGCTAATTAGCAGCTGAAGATTGTGAATGCATAGATGGGACTTTAACAAAGACAGCTGATAGCTTGCGTTGTTTCCTTTCTCCTTTCTCCTCTGGCCTATTACATTAGAGGCTGGTTATAGCTGGAAATCCTGTTTATTTAAAGGTGGGTCAGGACATTATGTTACTCCAGCGTCATGACTAGCATAGGAAGATTAGCCTAGCTCTGGCATACAGTAATACCCATTTCTAGCATCAGGGGTACATTTGGGTGCTACCTTATCAGCTTACACAGAACACAGAAAATATGCTGTACTTTTTGTTGACTTCCCCATGCTGCTTCTGAGATCTCCTGCAGATACTTAACACCTTGTGCTGCAGAACATCCCCCCGTGTTCTTGCTGTCCCTCTAAAATTTCACAATTCATTGTGTGCTAGATGAGCAAGCAGTAAGTTGTCTGCTATAATGAGCTTTGTAGGAGTGTCTACATCTTTTTGTGGTCCCGTTTGGATTGTTGGAATCTTCACTTGGTATTTGCTGGGAATGATTTTCTTCTAACTTTGCCTGTATTCTCAGCTTAGTGAAAGAATGCCCCAAAGTTACCCACAGGCTCTCTAAAGAGGTTCATACACATAATTTTCTATTGTAGAGACTGACGGACTGTCCAGAAAACAAATGGATCTGTATAAATCTGCTGCTGGACACAGGCTTCAGTGGTGCTCTAATACTTGAGTTTATTACATACAATACACAAATACGCTGTGGGATACTTGGAGCAGACACATGTAATCAGGGAGTGAGGAGAGAAGAACCCTGTGTTGACTATGTTTCACTTTAATTTGGGGTTTATTAAGTACCGTATCTGATAGGATGGTTTCATAGGTAATCAAGAGGAGTCTTTCAAGAAACTTTAGAGAGTTGTGGATCAATGTAAGTGAACCCTTCACTGTGAGAATGTAGTTTTCCTGTCATGAGTCTTTTACTGTGAATAAAGCCTCACTCCTTAGTGGGGAGATGCTTTGCCCAAGAGTTAAAATTCACGTTCTCTTGTGCAGAGATTTGTGCAGTGCAGTTTGCTGCCGTATTAGAAAGGAAATAGACTATTGTATCAAAATAGTGAAGATGGTCTGAAATTACATATGATATTGGATATTTTTTAGAAGACATCTAATCGTTAAATGCAAAGATGCCCTTTCTTGTGAATGGTTAATGGAAAAATCTTGGTCATTTTCATAGCAGATTCCCTTGGTTGCAGAAGGTAACTCTACTTAACATGTGGACTTCAACATGTCTTGTGTGTTGCACTGTGGAAAGTGGTTCATTGGTGTCCTTTGATAGCCCATGACACAAAGTTCTTTGGTTACTCTCGTATTTTTAGTGGTCATAGCACTAGCTCCATTTAATTCTGATAATTGAGAACATAGAATTGATTCCATTATATCTGAAGGATACAACAGAGCCTATCAAAAATAAGCCTGAAGTTAAAGATGGTTAAAAATACGAACAGCTTGAAACACAGCTCACCGGAACTAGGGGGCATTGCCACATATTGAACTTAAGATTTGCTGTGAGAAGCATTTTTACTGAAGGTGTAGCCAGAAATTGCGTACAGTTAGTTGGCTTTATTTGTCAGTGTTAGGAAAGTCTGAAAGGTGATATTTTAGTTCTTTGAGTTCAAGTCACACTACATCCATTTTTCTACTAGGGACATGAAATGCCTGGAATTTGTTTCAAGTTGCTTTCTTTTCTATGTTAGACTCTAGATTCTTCCCATGTGTAATGTTTTTTTTTAATTCCTCCTTTACTACTCAGATTTGCTGAATTCAAAGTGGTAGGGCCCTGATCACTCTGAACAATTTGCTATGTATAGAGGTTTTGTGAGTGAACTTCATCTGAAGGCCTGCTGATTGGGGAGAGTCTCTGGATGGGGCTTCGCAGCAACAAATCTGTTAGGATCAGAAGCCCCTGGATCTTAGAGTAAATGCACTGGACATAGATTAGTTTTTAAGAAAATTGCATCTTCATATCTAGTAGAAGGATGTTTACACCTTAACGATGGAATCTCCCATGGCATTCTTCAACTAGTGACTGATGTCTTTCATGATTCTCAAAGTGAATTGACCGGCTCATCTTTAGTGTTAATACTAAATGTACAATTTTAGATTCTTACCATTTTGTTACTCATTTTGAAAACTATTTAGTCTTCCGAGTTCTTCAATAGCATGATATGCTTTGATAGAAAATTTTCCTTTGTCTTTTATACAATTCCTGTTATTTTTTTTTATATATACACACACGTACATGGAGAAACCTAAAAATTGCCGAAGAGTTACAACTGCAGAACAGGCTTTTTGATTTAAGCCATTTCGCTCAACTGGGTAGTCTGAAATTGGAAAGTTTTGCTGTAGGATTAGAGAAGTGAAAGGACACGGAACTATTAAAATCCCAATGAAAACTTGTCAAAGCAGTAATGACTGAGAGGAATCGTGTGAAAGTATTAGAATATAGTGAAATATTAGGATAGATAACATGAAATTACATTGGCTTAATTTTTAGCTAAGACTTCTAATGACTTTTTTTTACATTTTATAGGATTCACATGATGCTTTACTGGAATTTGGGAATAACAACCTCCAAATATTGGTGGATATCACAAGGGAAGGGGTATGGAAAAATCCAGTTCTTCTTAAAATTCTCTCCCAGCAGCCAGTAGAAACCGAGGAAGGTAAGAGTGTGTTTTTAGAGATGATGTGTGGTTGTTCAGAAATTACTTGGTGCAGTTTTGGTGGGTAAGCAGTGATTTGAAATCAGAAAAGAGTTGCATTTTAAGTTGTACTGTGCAGTAGTATTCATGTGTTGCTAAATAATAATTATTATGAAACTGTCTCACTGGCATTTTGAATAATATATCCAATTGTACCACCAATGCATCTCTGCTTGGGCTGTACTATCCATCAGCTTGAATATTTTGAAACTCCATTTAAGAATTATTTCTTTTTCCATCATAAAAATATAGAAATTGTTCTTCCTGAGGTGGTTTGTTTCTCATAACTGTACTTTTAAATGTTTTCCTGAATGCTTTACAGGGAGGAATTGAGTATGTCCACACTTTTCAGAGGCATAAAAGACTCATGTGGAACGGCAGTGTGGAGTATTATTAACTCTAGGCTGGAAAGTGCTTTGTGTTTAGACTATGGAAATAAGATCTTGAATCAGAAACCGTTGGGAGGTCAGGAAAAGGAGGTGCTAGTGTCACTTTATGTAATACAGTCTTCGTAATGTCTTCTGTTAAATTCTTCCTTTACTCTGAATTTTTTTCCCATTAGTGGTACCATTAAGTACTTTTAGGTATTTTATCTCTTTCATTAACAGTGCGCTAGACTGCAGTTTACCGCTGGTAGTCTGAAGTTAAAAATAATACAGAAGGGAAGAAGAGTTTAAAATATTGTCTTAAAGGTAGAGAACAAAAAGGTATTGGAATTCCATCTGCGGAACTGAATGGCATTAACAGCCTCCGTAGGCAGAAGGATATGCCAGGCAGGATTTGGGTGCGCTTACAAACCCGGTAAACATTTGAACTGTTGTTGTGGTTTAAACTCAGCTGGAAACATTAAGCCCCATTCATCTCCCTTTTCCCCCACCCCCTCTGGTGAGCGGGAGACAAAGGCAGAGTTGCGATAAGAACTTGAAAACAGCAATGAGATAAGAAAATGAACAGTGACAACAATACCAATAACAACAGTTCATAAAAGGTGATTACATTCAAAAATGCTCTCTAAGAAACTCAGCAGGACTGAAGACCACACCACTGCACCTCTCAAAACAATTAAAAAGGCAGTGTCAGCACACCCAAGTCTTTTCCCCAAGCCCCGGACAGTGAAAAAAGAAACAACGGTGGACAAATTATCCTCACTCATATTCCTTTCCCAAGCCTGAGACAATGAAAACAATGATGGACAAACCCATCTGGTAGGTCTGGAGCCACCCCACCATTCCATTTGCCACTTAATCCCCTGGAAGAAAGGAGCAGGAGTGGTGTTGGTTCCTCTGTACGTTGCCTTTTTCCTCCACCCAAAGCCATGCCCCCTTCTTCCCGGAAGTGAGAATCCTTTACTTCCGAACCCCAGTGATGAAGTGGGAGTAATAGAATAACAGCCTAGACCCATATGGCTCCAGGCTCTGCCCCCCTCTCATCCTTGGGCAAAAAAACTAAGACCACTCCAAACAGCATTTAATCCCATCTCCAGCAGATCTTGAAAAGAATTGTGTTCCATACTAATATCTTGGCTTGGAGTTTTTCATTGGCAGTGTTGATAGGCCATCCAGTTGAACAGTTACTGCTTTAAGTGTATTTTTGCATAAAAGGACTTCCGTTTCAAAATTGGCCCATATTCCTGAAAACCTCGATTTGTTGAAGAGTTCCTTACTTGAAAGGTTGTGTACCAGGAAGGGTTAAGGGTTAGCTGGCTTTGCAAACTCCCTTTACATGTGGCAGGCCAAGAGCTGTTCTGTATGACTGGAGTGCATTCCAGTAGGATTGATGTCCTTATATGCATCTGTGTGGACTCCATTAGAGATTAATTTGCTTCTTACCCATGTGGCTCATTTTAGCAGCGGCTATATTATTGATTGCTGCTATGCATCTTTGTTTCAGCACAGAATGACCTTTGATATAGGTCAGACTACTTGTTGACTTCATTAGGAGCAGGACAGAATAGTTTGTTCAGTGCTTTGGCTTTAAATTTGGTTTGACGGTTTTGCTGACAAACTGATTGTTTGACACATCTCTGACCATGCTGAATTGGGCAGTATGTACTATTTCTGAGATCTATTGGCAACCTGAAACTATGTATTTCTCAGAGGTCGTTATTTAGTACATATTTGTCTATTTAGCTAGATCTGAATAGATGCTCAGAAAAGTTGTCCTCGCTGGTATGTCTTTCATTGGATGCATGCAAAGGCAACAGGGTAGCTTTACCCACTGCTGGTTGTCCAGGCTGGCAGTGGTGAGGTCGACAAGAAGGGCACCAGGGTAATTAGAATGGAATTCGAGGGTCTGGTTCATTTGGTTGATGGGGCAGGAGTGCAGGTGGTGTTCTGCTTGGTTTCTTTGGTAGCAGAGATGAATGATGAAAGCGACAGGAGAACCCATGTTATCAATGAATGGCTTGAGGGCTGGTGCCATCAGCAGAATTTTGGGTTTTTTGAACATGGGGCAACTTTTATGGCACCTGGCCTACTAGAATCAGATGAGCTCCATCTATCTAACAAGGGCAAAAGAATTCTAGTCCATGAGTTGGCAGGACTGACTGAGAGGGGTTTAAACTGAGTTTGAAGGGGGAACAGGATGAAACCAGGCTCTCCAGAGAGGGGCCCAAGTGCGGTAAGCCAGAGTCAGGGTTGAAATCAGCAGCGCTAGTGTCGTGCATGTACACTAATGCATGCAGCATGGGTTTTGGAGATAGGGTTAATTTTTTTTTCTTTCTCTCAGGGAATTTTCTCCCATTTGTTGCCTAAGAGATGGTAATGAGGATACTTAAGAGAGACATAAGAAGTGGCCAAGGTGAGGGGAAGGATGTAGCTGGCTACAGTCTCTTAGCTCAGGAGCTTTCTCTTGGGAAGTGCAGAGATATGGTGAGATTTTGGCTGGGGGGTGAGGGACTGGGCTGAGCTCCTCACTTTCTCTCACTCTCGGAGCTGCTGTTGCTGCTGTGGGGAGAATTTGCTGCCATCGTGGAGTTCCATCCTTTACTGCTTTTTCCTTACTGTGGGTGAGGCTTTGCTCCTAAGAGCAGCTGTTGAACTGGGACCTTATTAACACCCGATCTCACTGGAAAGGACCCTCACCATTTACTCGGGTGCCTCAGGAGAAAACCCGGGCCCCTGACACCCTCCCCAGCCNATTTCAAAGTTATAATAGTTTGGAGGGAAGGGGGTCATATGTTCTGTTCCAAGGGAGGTTCCCGCCTCCCTTGGCAGACACCTGTCCTTTAAATCAGGACAATGGGTAACAAACAAAAGGAGCTGGAAGCCATGGTACAGAAGGAGAGCTTTGATGTAGTTGCCATCACGGAAATGTGGTGGGATGACTTGCATGACTGGAGCGCTTCAATGGATGGCTACAAGCTCTTCAGAAGAGACGGGGAGGGAGAAGAGGTGCTTCTGCCACTGTACTGGGCAGTGGTTGGGCCGCACTGTGAGTATGTGTCCAGTTCTGGGCCCCCCAGTTTAGGAAGGATGTTGTGATGTTCAAACATGTCCACAGAAGGGCAACAAGGCTAGTGAAGGAGGAGTGGCTGAGGGAGCTGGGGTTGTTTAGCCTGGAAAAGAGGAGATTCAGGGGAGACCTGATCACACTCTACACCTCCCTGAAAGGAGGTTGTAGTCCAGTGGGGGTCGACCTCTTCTCCCAGGCAACCACTGGCAGGCCAAGAGGACACAGTCTTAAGCTGTGCCAGGGGAAGTTTGGGCTGGACATTGGGAAAAAATTCTTAACAGAAAGAGTGATTGGGCGCTGAGATAGCCTGCTCAGGGAGGTGGTGGAGTCACTGTCCCTGGAGGTGTTTAAAAACAGACTGGATGTGATGCTCAGTGCCATGGTTTAGTTGATAAGGTAGTGTTAGGTCACAGGTTGGACTTGATGATCGCAAAGGTATTTTCCAACATAGTTGATTCTGTGACATTCGTTGGAACTCTTCTGCACAGGCGCATTTTCAGGTAGTTTGGAATAGTCCACAGGCATGCCTAAACAGTCTGAATGTGACTCTGGAATCACTGTTGGGATTGCTCCTCCAAACACACAGGCCCAGCACTTCCTACAACACAGTATTGTGGGTAAAATTCATGAATAGTCATCACATTCCTTGTGATAGGAGTGGTTATACAAAGTAGTTCTCGGAAGTCATTAATATCATTAGCATATGTGTCACATGTGCGTGGTGTGTCCTGGTGGTCTCACTGAGGAAGGCTCCTCTTCTTCCTCAGGGGTCTTTCTGATGAAGATCAGTAGTCTTCATCACAATGCACTTTTCACCTTTCTTTTTGGAGCATGTGCAGTCCTTTGTAAAATGATTCAGCGGTTTCTGTGTTGGTTTCAAGTAAATTCCTGTTCCTCTTATCTTGACAAGATTAAGGTGAACCCTGCTTCTTAGGTTTTGTGATCAACATTTGCTGTCTCCCAATAGTTAACTGTGCGTACATGAGTTAACTATTGATCAGTCATATCACCGTAATTGATTCTGATCAGCAGTTATGACATCCTACATAGTTCTGTGCCTCAGGCAGCTAGCTTTAATAATCTGATTCCAAGACTTCCCCCCCCCGCCCTTTGTCTTAACAAACATCCTGAAGCAAGGAGGTTGGGGTGAGCTTGTTGCTGAGTGCAGCAGATGAATACCAACAACTTAGTATGTCTGTCTTGATGAGAGCTGGTTTGTAGGAAAGCTGGGATAACTGTCCAACACACTGCTGTTGTATAATATACAGTGTCCGTTGTGCATACATTTGTTACTGCACTTCAGCACTTTGTCCTATTGTCCTGTTCAACAGGGACTTTCTGCAGAAATGCTCACCCATGATGCTGTTTCTCTTGAATGTTTATCATAGTGACCACAATCTTTTCATGCTCTAGTGCCACCCATGCTTTATAAAGGTTGTATTCACAATATTGTGGTGTAACTTAAATTATCTTTTACTGCAAGTGTTTTGGGTGAGAGGGGAGTCTCTTATCCTTACTTTTTGGTCCTGGCTTAAGAGAGCTCTTAAGATATGTGTAGAGTTTGAAACCGCACTGCCCTTTTGGCTAAAGAGTTTGGAAGAGGGAAGGGTTGCAGGGTGTCTGCACTGATTTTTATAGCAAGCTGTTTTAGTCTTGAGATGTTTGATAGAACACTGTGACAGAACACATAACAGCAGGAGATCTAGGAAGAGAAGGAACAAGAAAGTCTGTTCATGGACATGTATGGAACTGTAACAGATTTAGGATTGAGTACAAAATTAGGTTCTCTGAGGGAAAACAGCTCTTCTCAGTTTGATGTCTATTCCTCAGGTTTTGTTCCTTTTTCAGGAAAAGAGGAAACTATACACTTTAGAGTAAAGCTAAGTGCTGAGATAGATGTCTGACTAGTGACTCATTTCTGAATTTTGCTCCTACCATCATTACTTACATCTGCATGACAGAGGAGCTCAGTTTGTCATTTGCCTCCTTTGCAGAGTTCACTACACACTCCCTTAGGTGTGAAGGAATTGGCCCAAGGGCACAGACCTGCCACCCATGGGGACCATGTACTTACTGACTGCTCTCAGAGACTGCAGCAAGTTGAGACTCTCTTGTGTATACTGGCAGAGAGTCCACCTTCATCAAAGTTTCTCTCATTTGTGCTGGAAGATAAAAGTGTAACTGTTAAACTGAAAGTGTTTAATTTGGCTGACTGTAGGTACTCGTAAAATACTTCCCGTGTCTTAACTAGCTGGCTCTGATATGTCAGTAAAACTTCATTTAAGGAGTTGCCATGTGCATGTCTAGCTGTGTAAACAAGAGGACTCTAAATAATTCTTAGAGGAGGTAAAAAGAGTATTTTTTTTCTTTTATTCCTCTTATGCACCTGAAAAAAAAAGTATTCTGTGAGCCAAGAGGTGTAGAAAGAGGGACTTACAGAATTGCTTTGAATTGCTTGTGGGCACTAAACCCCGTTCCTGCTAGGCCCATGGATAGCAGTTTCCACTTGGAGAGGTGACTGATCTGATACTGGGTAAGCCAGCTTTCTGGGAGCTTTCCCTCAGCAGTGGTCTCCTGGCCATTGTGTTGTGGTAGCAGTCTCTTACGTCGAATATCTATATTGAAGCACTGTTAGCTTTCCTTGATAACTATTCAAGCACAGTGTCATACAGATGAAATTTTTAAGGAAGAGAGGAGGCTTGTTTCCTAGCCACTGGAGATCTTACTGCAGGCTGCCTCTTGGTCAGGCAGTTCTTTTTGCTTTATCCATTGAAGTTCCTTTAATATGAAGTGTCAGCTGGGTCAAGAGTTTAATGCTCAGAGATTTTTCCTGTGAAAAACAGAAACCATTACCATGGACTTAAAATGATTCTCCAATGGACCACTAAGCTGACTCCTGCAGAATACAAGTAAGTTTCACTACAGGCATGTGGTAGGTACTTGGTGCCTGTGTCCCGAATGAGTGTGCTTGAGATCACTCAAAAAATCTCAATCACACTGCAGCCTGGAAAGGAGTGTAGGAGGGGGAATACACTACCACCGCCTGAAATGAATTTTCTGTTCAGGTGCACATTGTGAGTTTTCTGCCAACTAGTGTAGCGTCTGTTAGAGCATACTATTCTGTTTGGGCAATAATTTAAGTGCAGAAAGCATGAAAACTTTCTTGTTCTGTGTTATGTGCAATCATCTCTTTCAGAAATTTATATACCATTGGTTTGTTAACTACCCATCTTGCATAGTAATAATAAGATACTAACATAGTAGAAGAGCCATTGGATAGAAGTATTTTCACTAAGTTGTTAGTCTAAAGCAAGCATTCTTTTTTGACAAAGAGTCTCTTGCAGGCACCAGAGGTAACTGATTGACTACAGTTGCTGCAGAACACCATTCTAGTATGTGTTTTATCAGAATGTCTCATGCATTTCTGTGATTTCTTCTACATTTCATCAGCCAGTTTGCTCCTTGGTTCATATGCGTTACTACATGTAGTATAAGAATGTGTTGAATCGTCTCTCTTTATTCGCAAGAGTCTTTTGAATGATGTACAGATCTGGAGACTCTTATCAAGGCTTTCTGTAGATGTTAAGCTGGAAATAGCACCACAGCTGTTTTGAAGCATGATTTCATCATTGGTTGGTTTTGCATGGCCTGGTTCTTGGTAGTGGGGGGGGCATGGAGGTGGCTTCTGTGAGAAGCTGCTGGNTAAAATGATTCTCCAATGGACCACTAAGCTGACTCCTGCAGAATACAAGTAAGTTTCACTACAGGCATGTGGTAGGTACTTGGTGCCTGTGTCCCGAATGAGTGTGCTTGAGATCACTCAAAAAATCTCAATCACACTGCAGCCTGGAAAGGAGTGTAGGAGGGGGAATACACTACCACCGCCTGAAATGAATTTTCTGTTCAGGTGCACATTGTGAGTTTTCTGCCAACTAGTGTAGCGTCTGTTAGAGCATACTATTCTGTTTGGGCAATAATTTAAGTGCAGAAAGCATGAAAACTTTCTTGTTCTGTGTTATGTGCAATCATCTCTTTCAGAAATTTATATACCATTGGTTTGTTAACTACCCATCTTGCATAGTAATAATAAGATACTAACATAGTAGAAGAGCCATTGGATAGAAGTATTTTCACTAAGTTGTTAGTCTAAAGCAAGCATTCTTTTTTGACAAAGAGTCTCTTGCAGGCACCAGAGGTAACTGATTGACTACAGTTGCTGCAGAACACCATTCTAGTATGTGTTTTATCAGAATGTCTCATGCATTTCTGTGATTTCTTCTACATTTCATCAGCCAGTTTGCTCCTTGGTTCATATGCGTTACTACATGTAGTATAAGAATGTGTTGAATCGTCTCTCTTTATTCGCAAGAGTCTTTTGAATGATGTACAGATCTGGAGACTCTTATCAAGGCTTTCTGTAGATGTTAAGCTGGAAATAGCACCACAGCTGTTTTGAAGCATGATTTCATCATTGGTTGGTTTTGCATGGCCTGGTTCTTGGTAGTGGGGGGGGCATGGAGGTGGCTTCTGTGAGAAGCTGCTGGAAGCTTTCATCATGTCTAGCAGAGCCAATCCCCTCATGGCTCTGAAGATGGACATGCCACTGGCTAAGCCTGGGCCAATTAGAGATGATGGTAATGCCTCTATAACATATTTAGTAAGATAACATATTTAAGAAGAAAATCTAAACAAAGTGGGGGCAATTTGAATTCCAGCTAGAGAAGAGGAGGAGGTGAGAACATGTGAGGGAAACAACACTGAAGCACCAAGATCAGTGAAGAAGGAGGGGAGGAGGTGCTCCAGGCACCGGAGCCAAGATTCCTCTGCAGGCCGTGGTGACCATGGTGAAGCAGGCTGTCCCCCTACAGCCCATGGGGATCCACGGGGGATGCTGAGATCCACCCGCAGCTCATGGGGGAGGTGCTCATGCCGGAGCAGGTGGATGCCTGGGTGAGGCTGTGATCCAGTGGGAGACCCAGTGGAGAGAGGGGGCCCCTGCTTCCAGGCTGGAGCAGCCTGTCCTTGGAGTACCGCACCCCGTGGAAGATTGACCCATGCCGCAGCAGTTTTGGGAAAGCTGTTTTCATGTGGAGGGAGTTCACATTACAACAGTTTTGGCAGGACTGCTGCTCATGAGATTGGAACCATGCTGGAGAAATTCGCAGAGAACTGTCTCCCATGGGAGGGACCCCACGGTGCAGCAGGGGAAGGACTTCTCTCCCTGACCAGTGGAAGGAAAACCTCGGGTGACAAACTGACCAAAACCGCCATGCTCTTGTCTCCCTGCGCTATTGATGGGAAGGAGAGAGGGGTTGGGAGAAGAAAAGATGTTTTTAAGGGCTTATTTGACTTCTCATTATCCTTCTCTGATTTTGTTAGTAATAAATTCGCTTTGTACCTCCAAGTTAAGCCTGTTTAGCCTTGGAGTGTTTTCTCCTGGTTTTTCTTGGTGTTAACTCATGAAGCCTTCATTAAACTTTTCTCTCCTCTGCCCAGCTGTAGCAGGGGAAGGGTGAGTGAGTGACTTTCATGGGTGCCTGGTGTTTGGCCAGTGTCAAACCACAACAACAAGCCAAGGCAAAGTACATGTACTTTATCAAAGCTTTTGATGCTGTCTCTCACAGCATCCCTGGATTAAATGTCCAGGACACAGCTTGATAAGTCCATCGTATGTTGGCTGAGAAGAGAGCTGAAAGGTTGGGTGCAAAGGGTTATAGTAAATGAGATTATGTCAGGCTGGTGACCAGTCACTGGTAGGGTTTCTTTAGTGTCTTCATAAATTATCTTGGTGCGGAAGTTGAATGTACATGAAATAAATTTGCTGATGATACAGTGTTAGGAAGATCTGTGATCTCCTTTGGGAGCAGAGGCCTTACAGAGAGATCCAGATAGACCAGACAGCTGAGCAGTCACCAACCATATGAAATTTAACAAGAGTAAGTAATGAATTCTCCACCTGGGACACGGTAATCCTGGTTATATGGACAAACTAGGAGATGGAGAGCAGCCCTGTGGAAAGAGATCTGAAGGGTTTGGGTTGATGGCAACTTGAATATGAGTAAGCAGTGGGCCCTGACAGCCAGAGGGGCCAACTGTGTCCTGGGGTGCATCAGGGACAGCATCACCAGCCAGTCAAAGGGGAGGTGACTATCCAACTCTTTCCTATGTTGAGGTGGCTTCACCTCGAGTCCTGTTTTGGGTTGAGGAGTTTTGAGTGCTTCAGTACAGGAAGGACATCAGACTACTAGATTGTGACCAAGGTGGGGAGAGGCCTTGAGGCTCCTCCTTATGAGGAGCAGCTGAGGTCGCTCTTGCCTGTTGAACCTGGAGAAGAGAATGCTGAAGGGTGATCCCATCACAGTCTCCACTTTCCTCAAGAAGGCCATGAGGAGGAGGTGCTGATCTCCTCTCTCTGGCGACCAGCAACAAACAGGAGGGCATGGAATGAAGCTGTGTCAGGGTAAGCGCAGGTTAGACATTAGGAAAAGGTTCTTCACCCCAAGAGTGGTTGGATATTGGAACAAACTCCCCAAAAAAGTGGTCACAACACCAAACCTGACAGAGTTCAGGGAGCATTTGGCCAATGCTCTTAGTCATGCAGTTTAATTTGAGGTAGTCCTTTGAGGAGCAGGACTTGTGGGTCCCTTCCAGCGGAATTCTGTTTCTACGATAAACACCTGGGAAGAGAATGAAACTGAATCTGTGAGGTATTTAATCCAAATAAGTAAATTTTGCTAGCTATTTACAAAAATAATCTGAAGTAGTGTTTTTACTATTGAATTAGTTCATCAAGTCTCATAATGATTAGTTGTATCTACTCGTTTAAGAGCATAAGCCTAGCATGTCTTAAACACAATTCTTCAGAAGTACCACAAAGATAATATTTTCACCTTCAACTTCATTTTACGTATTTTGGCATTACATGGGGTTTTAACAGCTTGGGTGGAAAACTTTCCAGTTGAAAAGCATGTAAAGATGGGCTTGAAATATTTTTGGATTTTTGGAATATAAAGCTACAGTTAAAAGGTGATGATTCTGAACTTCAGTTAAACTACTGATACCTGTCTGGTGTGATCAGTATCCTTTAGCTGTTGCTGTGGCATACATCTTAATGGTGCTGTCTTTTGTGGGGGCATGGTGGGGGGTGGCTGTGTCATCTGTTTTCTGTAGTCCAGCATTCTCTTCCTACAGAGTTTGGGAGAAGATAGTCCGTTGCTGTCACTTGCAATCATGCCTAGAGTTTCCTAAGAACACTGACCATACACAAATTTGTAAAGAAGTGTGAATGCAGTGAGACAATTTCATTTAAGTGTCACCTGTAAATTGGTCTATTCTCAAAGGATTTTTTCTTTTCCTAGCTAATAAATTGATTACACGAGAAGGGCCTTCCTTTCTGCAGATGCGAATAAAACACTTGATGAAGTCAAACTGCATCCCCCAAGCCACTTTCTTGTCAAAATTGTGTGCAGATTCTCCAGAAATTGCAAACGTTTCATCTTTTCGCCAAGCCTACATCACATGTGTGTGTTCAATGCTGCCTAATGAAGACTCCATTAAGGAGGTTAGTAACCTATAGTCCCTTTTTAATATATATATTCATGAAGCATTTTAGAATTTATTTATGTAATAAATAAGGACTGAAGCTGAAGAGTGAAACTATTGCAGCAGAGTTCCAAAAGAGGAATGATCTATTGCAGACTGCAGTAGAAAAGAACTTTTGTATAAACTGCTCCTGTGGATAAGTATGTATGTATGCTTGATTAGATGTGTTTGAAAGCTTAAAAATTACAACTTCAGTTCCAATACTAAGCAAAATATAATTGGAAAGCCGTCTTTTCTGACTCAAACACTGGTACTAGAGCAGTTACTTTTCATCTAGTCGTTCTGACCTAAGAAAAGTTTTAAGAAAAAAATCACGAAACAAACAAAATACACTTTAGAGTTGTTCTTCCTGCACTCTAAACTCGTTTTTAGCAGTTTTCCTTTTACAGTAACAATCATAGCAATGATTTGTGTTCACACATAACTGCTGTAGCACAACCGACTCTTGCCTCTATTGCCTCTTGATGTCACACACCTGTTACGGGATCAGTCTCACTTGTATGCATTTGGTATAGTTTTAAATGTGAGACTTGGACATTTTGAGTAAGCCTCAGCGAAACTGGGGGAAGCTTGAGATCCAAAAAAAATAGAGCAACTCTCATGTCTGCACTTCCTACATGAGTGGCAGAGTGGTCTTGTAAATGTAAACTATTTTAAAAACCGTTTCTTTAAAAATACTTCTTGTGAAAAATAAATATTTGCATAGGTGTCTCTTCAGTCTGCACTTTGAGCCAGATTCCCTTCAGAGTGCTATAGGAGGAGAGAATGTATTTAACAGCTCACTGCAGACATGATCTGTGCATTGAAAGCTTTGGAGTTGATGGGTAGCTTACAGCATGTTCTCTGATTGGATTGGCTGCTAATGAAGAATGGTAGAGAAATCACATTAAATTCTGTTCCCTTTTCAGTTTAATTTGAGGGTTGTGAAGTATAGCTGTAGCTGTTTTACCTTGATACTCAGAGCAGTCTTTTCTTGCCAGTCAAGTATAAAAGTTGGAACACAGATTGATGAATTGAATCAAGTTAATTGCTTAATTAAACTTTTTATGGGAAAACGAAGCCACAAAGCATCAAAGCAGTGTCTTAAAGCAGTACAGTTTATTGACTTAACTGGACCTGTAGCCAAAACTGTGAAAAGTATAAAGTCAGTGGTGTTCCAGTGCCAGAAAGTTAACTTTAATAGCCGGCAGTATGAAGATTTGCATGACATGTTTCTTTGCATGCTTGGTCACAGGTGTTGTATAGTTGACACCCTTACAGAATTGCTGAAGCCTGAGCCTTCTAAAACACTTTCATGTATACCTTTGTTTTAAGAGGCAAGGAATGTGTTGTGTCATCATGTTACCTATTATCTTCCTCAGGTAGAAGGTTGTCAGGTATCATGAGAAGTGGGAAAAAGGGATGGGAAAAGGTAAAAAATGAAAAAATAAGAGTTCAAAGAATGGCAGCTGTTGGGGAATGATAGGTGGCAAGAACCAAAACCCCACCAGGGGGAAGAGGGAATAAACTGTAATAAAAGGAACAAGACTTAAGTAAAATTTGAAGTTCAGAGTAGGATGGGGTAGGTAGAGGAACAGGGCTTGGCTAGGAAAGTAAATATTACAGAAAGTTTGAATAGGAATGAAGATAGCTTGGGGAGGATTGAAGAGAAAGAATTTGTTTTGGAAAATTAGACAATGTGTGGTCATCCCTTTCCAGGAATTGGATGTGGCTGGGGTGGCTAAATCAGGTGTCGAAGTTAAATTGCTGAGCTCCTACAAATTAAACTACTTCTGTCTATATCTATAAGCAATAGCATATATGTACACACACAAGTATGTACGTATCTGTATGTGCATACATCTATAGAGGTATGGAAACACATGTGTATGTATGTCTATGTATAACATACGTCTATGCGTGTGTGTGTATGTACACACTGTGTATAAAGTTGTTCCCTGCCTTTCTGGTACTTCCTGGTACCTTGAATTGATTCTGAGGCACACATGTAACAAGAAATATAACTATAGAGTTGTTTGTTCACTGCTGCTCTGTGTGAATGTAGAAAGAAGAATTAAGGATCACTGCCAGACTTCCAATGTTTGGCTTGAATTTGCCAATTTATTGAACCAATTAAAATGCTAATTAAAGCAGTTCTCCTACACAGTGATTTACTGTTGCAAAAGCATGAAGCTCCAAATTTTCTGTGGTGTATGACAGTTTTCTCTGCAAGACTAGTGCCAGCCACATGTAACAATGAAAAAGGATTTTGAAATGCAACAACCAGTTAAAATTTAAGCCATATTGTGAGTTTTAATTGTAACTGGTCATTTCTGCCGAATGTCAGTGTGAGAGTTTGCTGGAACACATAGGAGCTTCATATAGCCATCTTATTGTCAAAGTAGGTTTTGTTTAATTTGGAATTCTTTTGGGAAAGACTGATCCAAAGTCAGTGAGTAAAGCTCTTCGGGGAGTCAGTTTAAGCAAATGCCCCTTACCCCATTCATAAAAAATTCAGTTGTGAAACAAGCAGTCATCTTTTGGAGGCCTTCTCCAAATAAAGAGTATCGACATGGTGTCCTACTAAAAAATGGTAGAAGGCTTAGCTTAGTGGTAGGAAATTTTTATGATGACATAAAAAATAAAATATCACTGTAACGTTACTACTTTTCCTTCAAACTAAAGTAACATGGAAAACAAAGACAAGTTAAATCTTACATGGTTGTATGTTCTTTAGAATAACTTTGAGGAGTAAAGTGGCATGCTTGTTAATAGAACATGGGGAAGATGGCATAATTTTTCAACAATTCTGATTTAAAATATCTTAGGAGTGTTCATTCTGTAGTCTCCTAACTTCCAATGAGTTGTTGTTCTAGTTGGGTTTATAACAGAGTAACGGTGGTCAGCATTTCAAGTTTAGTAAAGACTTAAGTAAATGTCTGGTTTGTCACTTAAGTGGCTGACTGGATGTGTTGGGTGATTGCAAGATGTGCATTTGGACTTCTTGTCTTAAATATTAAAAAAAAAATCTCACAAGCAATCTCCCAGCAAAAAAGATCTCACAAACAAAAAGCAAAAACACCAAGATCTGAAATGAGATGGATTATCATTGACCAAGTTTGAGATAAATGGGACTGGAAACCAATTGCCTTGTTGCTTACTCAGTGGTTAATGTCCTGAATGCAAGTGACTTTGTCCAAAAAGATTCAAATTTTTATGGGGGGAGAACGGCTCTGATGTACTGTGTAGGTGTATGTCGCTCTGAGTGCCAGGCCGTGTTTGTGCTGGAGCTGGTGTTGCGCCTGCTGGTCCAGCGCACAACAGAAGTTCTGGGTCTTGTTACAGCGTAAGTCTGATTGAGGAATAACTGATGACTATTAAAAATATGGGATTTATAATCCTGTAGCCTCAGAAACCCTAGTAAATAGGTTTTAATTTTGTAGATTTTAAAAGAGTGGTGGTGGTGTTCAGTGATTGTTGTTTTAATGGAACTGGTGATAGCGTAGTCTCTGTCAAAGTAATGTCTGGCCGAGTAGCTCACAGGTAGCCTGCCATATTGCCTTCAGATCTGTGAAGGAAACATCCCATACTTACATGCACTGACAATATTTGTGTTTCTAAACCCCAAGACTTGGAATATCCGAATTTTATCAAACTGCTGCAGGCAGCTTCTGCATTATTTAAGAATATTCGCTGTAGTATTGAGGAGATGGCACTGTATAATTGTGGAAATTATCAAAGACAAAAGTTTGTGTCACTTAGCTTTAAATTTAAATTTTAGCTTTTTAAATTTGCCTTATAAAATATACTGATTGAAATTGTTATCTATAAAGAATAGGAATAGCTGAGTGGAGAGAGATGGTAGAATACTTGTGAGAAGGCTGGAGTTGCCCAGCTGTCAGACTTAGACTTCCCACCCAAGCTGCAAGGCCTGTGTGGCTGTAGGTACCAAAGGCTGATGATGGTGTAAGAAAGGTGCTGCTGGCAAGGAATGTTGAGGGAAGATGGTGTGCAGCAGTGACCTGTTACCTACAAGAACCCCTTTCTCTCCTGGGCAGTGATCAACATTTCCACGATTCTGTCATGCGGCTATTGGTATAGGCTCGCTTCTCAACCCTCCCCTGCCTGCTGGCGGTGACACTTGATTTACAGATACTGTATGGGCTTATTATCTTTGACATGCAAGGAGCAATGATGTCTGTTCCCTTAGACAGCAAAGCATTGTCACAAATAATTTTCTGAAGTTTCTCTCTTGCCAAGGGTAAGTCAGTGACAGCTTTCCCCCCCCCCCCAAAAAAAATCTGCTGTATTTTACTTTATCAAATGCAAAACTGACATATCCGCAAGCCCTTGCATCCTGTGAATTGCTCTAGAAATGTCTGCTGCAAGAGGCCTGTTCTGGGTCTCAAGTTGAACACCAAAAGTCAGTGGACCCTAGAAAATGTTGACATTGCTCAATGAACTCCAGTGTCAAGCCTGAATGGGAAACTGGG
Organism: Ifrita kowaldi; assembly: GCA_013398055.1. Lineage (NCBI taxonomy): Eukaryota > Metazoa > Chordata > Aves > Passeriformes > Cinclosomatidae > Ifrita > Ifrita kowaldi. Next base: position 49,543 of record VZRS01003124.1, read on the forward strand.
TTAATATCCCCGCTTCTGCTCTTTCTGCTGAATGAGATGTCCGCAAAAATTAGTTTAACTTCCTGTTATTTGTTCTGTCTCTTTTTTTCATGATGAACAATAAGTTTGAAATGTTTATAATATCAACAGCTGTTTAAAGTAAATATTGCTAGAATACAGTGTGTTCTGTGAAGTGGAATAGATCCTGTGAAAAAATGTATTAAAACCTAGTGTTGTCTTAATAGTAAAAGCTCTTCATAATTACTGTTTGTCGCTTATATCCAAGCTAACACCCTGGTTTGATACACAAATATGTACTACCGTAAGCAGATGTTCCAGAACTTCCTTGGGATTTGTTTCCTTGCCCTGGTTTAACCCTAGCTAGACCCAGGCCCCTCATAGGTGCTTGCTCAATTCCCCTACCCAGCAGTACCAGGGACTGAAGTGGAAGGGTAAAAGTGAGAAAACTTGTAGGTAGAGGTAAAGACAATGTAATAGGTGAAGCAATAGCCATGCACCCAAGCAAAGCAAAACCAGGAATTAATTCACTGCTACCCATGGGCAGGCACCTCCAGGAGAGCAAGGCACAATCATGCATAACGGAGATGGGAAGACAAATGCCATCTCTCTCAATGCGCTTCCCTTCCTCCTTCTTCCCCTCACAGTATATAATGAGCATGATGTCATGGTCTGGAATATCCCTTTGGTCAGTTGGGGTCACCTGTCCTGGCTGTTTCTTCTTCCAACCTCCTGTGCACTCCCAGCTTCCTTGACTCTGTGTAAGCACTGCTCAGCAACAACAAAAACATCTCTGTATTACCAACCCCGTGTCCAGCAGGAATCCCAAACGCAGCCCCATATGAGCCACTAGGAAGAAAATTAACTCTACCCCAGCTAAAATCAGCACACTACTCCAAACACTTTTGTTTCTAACTTCATGTTTTGAAATGTTGTTGGTCAGAATCAGCACCTAGGGATGAAGAGAACGAGAGGCCAGCTTTTTCACAACTCTTGATCTTTTTGGACCTGGGTTCTAATTTTCAAAAGTAACACAAGAATCCCTGTAAGTGCAGAGAGACAGAATGGGAAGTTCTAGATAGGCGGTTGCCTGCATGCAAGTATTTAGCTAAGATGCCAAAAATGGAAGGTTGTCCCAAAGAAAACTAATATTGAGAAGTGATCAGAACTAACAGGTGGACTTCTCATACTGTTTTGTAGCTGAAAGGTGTGGCATGATCTCTGGGTATGGGAGACGTTTTGGTTATGCATTTGTTAGACTTTGATACAGTAAATGTGCATTTCTTTTGTAAACATACTGAGAATAAAGTGCCTTTTCTTTTTAATTTTCTTTTTCTTTAAAGATTGCAAAGGTGGATTGCAAAGAGGTACTGGACATCATATGTAATCTGGAATCTGAGGGACAAGAAAACACAGCATTTATTCTTTGTACAACATACCTTACTCATCAGCTTCAAACAGCAAATGTGTATTGCTCTTGGTAAGTATGAGTATTGCTGTTTCTGCTGACTGTTCTTCACTGGCTAGAATTGAGCTAATATAGTACAAAAATATGTGGAGAAGGTAGATTTATCCTTTACTTGAGAAGTGCATCAGACTGAAGCACTTTCTAGATAATTACTTTTTTTGTCACAAGTTACTATGCTGATAGAGCAGTTAGACAAAAGTAATGTTTAAACAATTTAAAAATGAAACAGCACTCACACTATTGGCATGAACGTTAATACTTCTGTGGGGTAGTAGATCTGTCAGTGGTGGGTCAGTGCTCTCAGGGTTGATATTAAACCCCTAGCTTTGTGGTTCCACAAAGTGTATGTTGTCACTCTGTTCTTCCCTTGGGAATACTTGGCCCCATGAAAGTCTGGTGCATTTTTTTCACCCATTCCACAGAGATGTCTACTAGGAATAAGCAGAGGCAACACCCTGTAACAACTTTTCCCCACTTTCCCCCAAAGAGCCTTTTTGTATTTGTATAATTTCTATAACTCCAAGAATTGTAGTACTAGATTTTGGCCTGATTGTTACAGTAAAACTCAGTCCTCTTAACTGGCTGGAGATACAGAACCTTCTGCACCTCTGTTTCAACAGTGGTAAACTTGTAGTGCCAAAGCAGAGGGGCTGGTTTCTGTCCTTCAGAAAATGGGTTTGTAGTTTTGGCTTTCAAGGCATGGCTAAATATGTAGTTTTCTCCCATTTAAATCTTCATCTGGATAAAGCTTTACATGGCCAGATATTTCAAGAATATATTGGGAATTAGGATTTGGTTAGCTATGGTATTGTTCATTTACTCCATGATTTAAAGCCATTAAAAAAAGTTTTCACAGCACTTCAGTGTCTGCAGGATGATTGGACCAGTTCCGCCTGGTCCAATCATCTGTACAAAAAGACCAGAAATGTCTTTTTGAGCAAAGCATACCTTGTAGAAAGAAAGGAACCTTTTGGAAGACTCAGGAGGGGAGAGTTCACCACACTTGAAGTTCTAGAGGATGTTTTTCACTATAGAATTTTGTCATTAGAGATTAGAGTAGAATTGTGTCCAAAGAGGTACAAGGCTGGAGTCACCCGCACGTTCTCTTTTCAAAGAGAGAAACAACAACCATCATTCTGCTAGGGTAAGTTATATTACTTGCTTTTGTCCAAGAAGACATATTCCATTCTAAGAGCCGTATCCCTAGGGTGCAAACGGAGAGGGTCGGACTTTGTGTTGTCGGACTGTTGGGACTGGAGAACAGGCTTGAGGATGTAGCACCTATTGTTACAGAATAGCATTTCTTTTTTGTGACAACAAATGTGGGTAGATTTTTTTGCTTGCAATATGAAGTCTGAACTGAAACTCTTTAGCGTTGGAATGCAATTTTCAGGTCCTGTAGCTCTAACTCAGACATGTAGATTTCTCATCTCCGTGTCAGTCTGACTCCCAGGTGAGGGGTACCTGAGGCTAATGCTACACAAAACATCGTGCAGCTGTAACATACAACTTTCACATCAGCTTTAAACTTGGCTAGCCTAGGTGACAGGCAGTGAAGGCTTGAAGATAAAAATGGTAGCACAGTCCAGCAACATAGGTATGTGCCTACTTACAGAAGGTTAGCAGGTTTGTGTCACATCATTATGTCTGCACTGTTTTCAGTCATTCTGAGGAAAGGTGCTGGGTCAAACTGTGCTGCCCTGTCCATGCATAGCACAGTTGCCCCCTCTGCTGCTGTCCTGACAGACTTCTCAAGTTCCAGCTACCTTCCCTGGGGATGAGATGGGAGAATTAAGTCTTCTGTCTAATTGTATTGCTGACATTGTATAGGCATATAAATTGAAGTTCTAGTACTGTACCTAGCAGTCCTTGTACAACAGCATTGGACACAGCCAGTGCCGTCTGGACCAACTGAAGAGCAAAGCTTCCAGGATGCTGGAGCACAGATGGAAGAAGTTCACTTTCTGATGAACTCCTGTATTGAGAAACTGGTGTAATACTTGTTGACCATCAGACTGCTTTCTCACTCTGAGACTGTATAAGTCTATTTAAAAAGTACAGTTGCTTGAAAGTCAGGATGCCTTGCTGTTGGTGCAGTGTTCAGTGGAGTGGCCTTTTCACTAACCTCCACCTGTTTTCCTGGGGACAGATGTAGATCAAGCAATTATTTAGCCACAAAGTCGATGAATTCAAGTGGCTGATATGACATAAAACTTTTAATTTGGAGGATTGCTTTTGTCAGATCAGCCAGCTTGACTGATATTCCATGATATTTCATGTTACAGATGTAATGGGCATGCATTATGGCTAACAAAAATGAGGAGCTCTGCTCCATACAAACTATGGCACTCACTGTAGGGATGATTTTAAGCAGTACTCTGGAAAAGAGATAAGGTAATGTTCTCTGCATTGGTAAACTAAGCTCCATCAAAAGCATGACAAATGCCAGAGCAGGCTGGAAAGACAGGAAATGTGAAGATGGACTAACTGCAATATGGATATTTGGTATTGTCCTGCAGCTAACGCTAATCTAGAGGAATGACATGCTGGCAGGTGCTTGCAAGCCATTATATAGGCTTAAATACAACATAAATATACACTTAAAATAATGAGTTAAGTTGAATACATAAACTGAGACATTCTTCTTTCTGTGACCAGTTGCTGGTTTTAAAGAGGCAGAAATTGCTTAATTCACTTTTGTCTTCGTTTAAGACAATTTAAAGAGTGGATACTCCAAAATTGATTACCTGCCCTTTTATTTTTAACCACTTCCTTTTTCATCAATAAGGAAAGATGAATGCAAGAAGATAAAAGTGTAATAATAACAGTTTACTTAAAAAAGAAACATCAACAAAACCAAAATCAGAGTAAATAACATATAACAGTAAATAACAAAATGACCCAAATAATCACTAGATACAAAGTTGCTGAATCCCAGACTTCCAGGGAACAAAAGAGAAACAAAATGGCAGGGAAAACCCTCTCTCAAGATGGCGCCCTCTGCAGACGACCCCGTGTGGAGTGAAAAGGGCGAAGATAGCAGACAAACCCTGCTTGGCTCAACCTTCCCCCTGGAACAAAAAAACTGGGAAGGTAGGAGTTTATGAAGCAGTTCTGGTGGCAGATGGTAATTGCTGGTCTTGCCTGGGAAGCTCTGGCTGTGCAGTGTCAGCCTCCACTGCTTCCTTCTGGCCATCGCAGCGGTGTGTGTGTGAGTGAGGTCAGTTCTGCCCCTTGCTGCCTTCTCCTGTCACCCGCTGGAGTCCGCTGGTGTCGTCACTGCTATCTTGGGTCACTGCCCCAATAAGTAGGTAGTGGGGGAAGAAAACAGACTCACCAAGCACCAAAGAATGGTGGCCCAGCCCTGACTGGCTCTGGCTCTGCACTGGGGAGGGGTATTTACAGAATTCACTCTGAAGCAGTTTTGGATTGCAAAATGCAACTTCTTGGGTTGCTACTGTTGCTACTCTGAAACCTACCTGAAGCAACCCCCTCCAGAGCCCAGAGAGGAGCAAAAGAAGGCTTCTGCCTTGTGCTGTCCCAGCTTCCCCACAAGAACGAAAAGGAAAGAGAGCTTCTGTGAGAGCAACCCCAACTTTAAAAGGACCTGGCACTCCTGACCTCCGCGGTTCCATTTCCGGATGCCAGGTCTTGAAGAGAGAGTAACAATTTGGGGCAGACAGGTGTAGCACAGATACTGAATACAATACACCTAACACACCTTTTTGGGGGGTTACCCAGGACAACTTCAAAGGGTTGTAGTTGAACAGTTATTTTACTCTGTTTGATCTGCTGATTTGGATTCTACTTAAAATTTTTCTAGCAATGTCATTAACACCTTTTGGGTTTTGATTGCTGTAAGAAAATGTAACTTTTTTGTATTTAATCATAAACCTGCATAATGGTGTCTCAAGTCAATAAATTATTTAAGCTTTAATCACCTTTCGTAGTGTACTTCTGGTGTATTATGTAATTTGATAGACCAGGACTGACTGGTGGCTAAAACATTTACCTAAGATCTTTGAGAGGAGAGCAGAGACTAAGAAAAGCCAAAACTGTCTGGTACAGAGTCATTTGCAGGTCAGCTTCCCTTTATACTGTTACAGATTAGGGTCAACAGGCAAGCCCTAGCATTTCTGTGTACTTGGAAATGTTCCAGTCATCTGGAGGATCCTTAAATTAATGGTTTCCTGCAATCATGTCCCTCTTGATTTTTAGAGTAGCAGTATGTTGATGAAAGATTCTGTGCTGGCTCCTGGCTGGACTGTCACAGATGCTGCTGGCCAGGGCGGTCCTGCTGGCTGCCAGCCAGTCCTCCCATTCCCCTTGTTCTGCTCCATATCTTGTTTTATGCAGTGTCACAGAGAACCCATATAAATTACGCAAATTGAAAGTATTCTGGTTAAAACAGAGGAAAAGACCTGTTGGACAGCTGTGAACTGCAAGTGTAAAGGAAAAATGTGTTTGGCACTCTCTCGTTTTGGATTGCGTAGTGATAAAGCTGAAGCTTTGGTACCATACTCAAGCCAATCCTGACAGTTTGCTACTGCTGGAGAGCAGAAGGTCCATTCTAGCGCTGTTTTGGTGCCTTATTTGTTGTCCTGACTGACGCTTCTAACCTGTAGTAAGCATATTATCTTATCCAGCCAAAACTAGATAGCATTCTGCAGATTAGTGCTGATTACCCAGTGGTCAGACAAGTTCCAGGGACGGTGCAACACTGGGGCTTCTGGAAGGTGTTAAACCTCTTCAGCTGTAACATCACTTTTAATTTAGGGAGGGGAAAATCAACCTCCCCTCGCTCCTGTCTTGTGTGTTCCACCATCTCCTTGATGGTGCAGTGGTAACTCCCCAGCCTGGCACAAACTTCTGACTGTGATTCTTGCATATTTTGGAGAGGTTAAGCTGTTTCAATAGCTTAGCTCAGCTCATCCTGGAGCCTCAAGTAGGTACCTCCAGAAGATCATTAAAGGTCTGTGAGTTTGAGCTCTTGGTGTCAAGCTTTATCTCACAGCTGAAGATGAAAGCAAACTTAGGTTTTTATACGTTATTGCTCACCAAAGTTGGAAAATTTTACACTGATTTTTGCTGAGATTCATAAAATGTTATGTAATACTGCTTTTAAGGCTGAAGATACCTTCTGAATTTGGAACTTTATTTTTTTTTTTTACTTCTAAGTATTACTAAGAAGCTGTCTGTCTGGAGATACTTGTGTTCTCAGCACTGCCTCACATCAATTTTGAAATGGAAAATTGCTCAAATACTTGGAATTGCCCTTTTTTGCTTTTCTTCATGTGTGAAGATTATCTGAGGAATACTTCTACGTCATCATCATCTTTAAGGATCCCTTCCAGCAACATACTTTAGCTTTGCAGGAAAGGTGGTATAAAGAGAGAACAGGGCAAGTACTGAAAACTTACTGCTCTGCCAAAAAGTCTTGGGAATAAGAGGTTATCCAGAATGAAGCCTTTTTCTTGCTGTTCTCTCAGCTCCCAACTACATAAATGTACTAAATAGACATACAAAATGAGTGATAAACTGTATTTCAAATTTCTTTTGTTGTGGTAATGCTGAATTAAATTTTTTTTAATACTTGCAGTATACAGGTTCCTTGTGTGGGGAAGAGGAGACACAGACACTGATCTCTTCTCTATGGTGACCAGTGACAAGGAGCCAAGGGAATGGCGTAAAGTTGTGTCAGAGGAGGTTTAGATTAGATATTAGAAAAATGTTCTTCACCCAGCGGGTGGTTAGGCACTGGAACAGGCTCCCAAGGGCAGTGGTTACAGCACTAAGCCTGACAGAATTCAAGAAGTGTTTGGACAACATTCTCAGCCACGTGGTGTGACTGTTGGGGATGGTCCTGTGCAGGGCCAGGAGTTGGACTCGATGATCCTTGTGGGTCCCTTCCAACTCTGCATATTCTGTGATATATTCTGTGCTTTCCTTGCCTAAGCTTCCCTTCATACAGTTCTTCTACATTAATCATCCTGATGTTCAATTAAATTTGACATTTTTTCAGTTTTTAAGGTTTAAAGGGTGGTAGAAAACACTGCCAGTACTCTGGATGTCTCCCTTTTTTTTTTTTTTTTTTTCCCCTCTCCTCTCCTCTCTGGTTCTGTTTTAGCATTTAAAATTTTAACATCTTGATTTTTACTGCTTGTGTGGTAATTTCTATAGGTCTGTCTGTCTGACTGACTTCTCAGCTGTCTCTTCCTGGCTATGAAAGGCTGTTAATTGCATTTTTAGGCCTATAAGTAAAGCAAACAAAAAAATCCAAACAAAACCCCTCAAAACTTACCAGTAAACATTGTCCACTTTTTGTGCAATAATGATGTCCCTGGTCTGATCCGGGACAGCACCTTTCCCTAGGCTTAGCATTCAAGAGTAGGATTGCAGTAATTCAGAGGAAGAACCTCCCTGGTGTTTGATCCTGGGTGTATTTTCTAGATGGTTGGTTCTCAAGACTGTGACTGACCTTGCAGGCAGAAGCCTCTGTGTGTAGTTGATGTACACAGTGGATATGTTAGCAAAGGTGAACTTCACCAAAGGAAGAGAAGAAAAGTTTTTTCAAGTGATATAAGAGATACAGATCCTATGGCTCTGCTACTTTTGGACAGTCCATGTGCTGGCAGAACAACAGCAAGTGACAGGTTCTATCCTTAAGTGGCTGTGGTGCCTTGAGTATAATAAATTGCTTAACAGAATGGCTTTGTGCTCTCATGGTATGAGTGGAAAAGCACATAACAGCACAGAGACCGCAGACAGCCTTCAGCTTACAAATCCCTTACATGATGCTTTGCAAAGGGTGGCTCTGTAAGAGGCCCTTTTAATGGCAGCCACATCACCTAGCTGCAGGTGTCAGCAGCTAAGCTGCTTGTTTATTGGAAGAGAAGTGGCAACTTTCTGTTATGATTCATCTTACCTGTTTTAAATTTCTAAGTGAGAGGTAAAGACTCGGGAAGTGTGGGATGGCTTTTCTTGCCTAGAAAGGAAGTCTGTGCAGCTATGTGTGTGTGCCAGTGTCTTTCCCCAGTAAGTATCAGGAGGTACACTGGGGTTTGATCTGGTGGTGGAGTCGGGCACAGGAACAGTTCTCTTCGGTGACACTTGGAGATCAGGACCTAATTGAAGTGTGTGCTGTCCTTGAATAACACATTTTTCTTGGCATCAGCTCTGAACTGACACACTGTGACTGCACAAATTGTGTGTATGTGCAATGTTCTTACATTCTACTTTCAACTCTTTGCAGGGAACTGACACTTTTCTGGAGCAAACTGCAGAGAAGAATAGATCCTTCTTTAGACTCCTTTTTGGAGAGATGTCGTCAGTTTGGCATCATTGCCAAGACACTACAGCATCTCTTTTTCTTGATAAGAGTCATACAATCTGAAGTAAGTAAGATACAGTCCTGAGTCTTTGGACACAGCCTGAGCTGTTTACATGAATTTATTAATTTTTTTAATAATTAGATTAAACTGAAAAAAATTAGCTTATTTTATTATTCATACTTTCTGATTAAGTGCATAATAACATACTAATAAAAATCTCTGGAAAGTGCTTGTCATTGTAGTTTCTGTCAGCTTGATCCCATGAAGTGACCTTCAGTCAATGTGGAGGGGTAGGTTTGTTGCTTTGTAAGTACAGTATGACAGGATTTTGCAAACAAAGCATAGCTGTGTTCTAATCTGCTGCTTGCTCAGAAGCAAGGCACATGAGAATTTTCCACAGCATCTCTAAGAGGTAGAGACTTGACTGAAAGGTCTCATATTTTTGTATTCTGAGAAAATACCTCTTTTTCAAAACGTGTGGTGCAATCACATCTGGATTTCTACCTTCTATTCTGAATCCTGTCTTTAGAAAATCACAGAAAGGCGAAAAAGATGTTTGACAGCATTTTTTATACTCATCATCTCTGTTTAAGGACTAATGGAAAGACCCTAGTTGATCCCAGCATGCTCCTTGTAGGCAGAACTGCAGTATAGCTTGGCCTCTGCTGGCTGGCTGTTCAGTGGCATGTCTCTGTCTGCCTTCAGTGGCTGCACTGGCTCTTGCAGTTGGTTGTGCAGAAATTTCCTGTTTCTGGTATATGAGAGTAAATTTGTGGAGGGCAATTAAGAAAAAACAGTCTAGTTTTGCACACATAGACTAGGATTAGCCACATGAACTTCAGTTTTATGAATGTTCCAATTAACAGTACCCTCTGCAATTTGATTATCCCTTTGCATTCTGACGCGGTTGTGAGTTTATTCAGAGTTAAGATAGATTATGGATAAAACATACAAGATTCCTTTTTTCAGTTACATTTCTCTCCAATTTTTTTTGCCTGGGAGTCTCTTTTACTGGCTGGAGTTAATACTCTGACCCAAGTGAGTTGCCAAGTGTGATTTGACAAGAGCAGGGCAAGTGCCAGAGCCCTGGTTTAGAGTCGGAGTAGGATCAGAAGGATTGCATGATTGTCCTCTTCACGTATCACAGAGTCCAGAACTCTGTTCTGTGAAAGACTGCAGAAGGACATGTTTGGTCCTAGTTTCTGTAGAGTTGGCCCATTTCTAATTTTAAGACATGCATGAATTTATACTTTTTCTGTAAATCATAATACATTGGTAACTATATACCAGGTTTTTCTGTGTTTCCTGCTAAACTATACTAAAATTTCTTCTGGAGAAATAGGTTTTAACTCTTACTGAATTAAAGAAGCATGGCATGATGTCTGGTGGGCCATGAATGCTGAGTATAAAAGCTTGCTGATTCTGTTAACTTGTTCGCAGTTGTTTTGGATCGTTACAGTCTGGGCTGGTGCAGGTGTAGTTGTGGTAGCCACATGTCAGCTTTCTAAGTTATTCATAAGTATCTTCAATGTTACTTATCTTTACTAATAGTGGCTAAATAGTTACTTCATGCATTTAGATTCTTTGTGCTGAAAAATACACTTTTGGAACAAAGTAGCCTTCAATTTTGTCCATGTAGAATTTGGAATATAACATATTTTAAATTAGCATGTGATTAATGTAGGCATCTTCCCAATGTCGCTGAGCAGCACCTCGGAGTTGCACAGACTCCGCAGAAAGTGTTTGGAAGTGAAATGGTAGTTATGTTCATCAAGAGTCATTTCTGCTATGGTACTGCTTATGCTGCTGAACGTTATTTTGTTTCAAGGTGTGAATTTACGTAAATTTCCTTATTACGCAGTACTTCATATTCTAAATATCCCATGTGGATGCTGCAGGAAGAATGCACACGGAAGATTTACACCATTCTCTTTTAGAAACCTGGCTTAGTTATGGTTGAGAGTCACTCAGTTAAGAGAGAGAGGAGTTAGAAAAGTGTTTTGCAACGTCTCATACCTAAACTTGCATGACTCCTCCAGAGTGCACTAAGTGTGCAGTGGTTCCCGTCACGTGAAGAGCAGAAGAGGTTCCTCGTGTAAGATAAACCACAGTTCCCTAGTGGATGTTCTGTGACTCAGGCACTTAATGCTCAGGAACCTGAATACATTTGGAATGGAGTGTCATCTGTTGGATGCTCTCATTGCATGGTTTTTTTCTAGAAAGAATGTATTTATCAGAGAAAAATAACATTTGTTTTGTGACTGTTGTTTTTGTTTTCCTGTTTTCTGCAAACAGGCAGAGGAAGCGGGACTTGCCGTGTCTGTTTTGTTATGTGTGAGAGCCCTTCAGATCAGGTCCAACGGAAGTGATGAAATGAAGACATCAGTGTGTAAAACAATTGCATGCCTTTTACCAGAAGACCTTGAAGTTAGAAGAGCCTGTCAGCTCACAGAATTCTTACTTGAGCCAACTTTGAGTGGATTTAATGTGTTGGAAGAGCTCTATATGCAGCCAGACCAAAAATTTGATGAAGAAAATGCACTGGTTCCAAATTCACTCCGCTGTGAACTGTTGTTAGCTTTGAAAGCATATTGGCCATTTGATCCTGAATTTTGGGACTGGAAGACTTTAAAGCGGCATTGTCTTAAACTATTAGGGAAGGTAGCTTCTGATTCCGAGGATGATGCAGGTTGTCATATGTCACTCAATGAAACCGACATGTTAGAAACTTTCTTTAGTGACTATGATGAGACAAAAGAACACAAATATTATGATGGGAAAGACACAATGAACCACCCTAAGGAAAAAGCAAGAGTAAAAAAACCAATCGGTTCTTCAGAAAGATACCAGAGATGGCTTCAATACAAGTTTTTTTGTGTGCTCTGCAAAAGGGAGTGTATAGAGGCCAGAATACTGCATCATTCTAAGATGCACATGGAAGATGGTATTTATACATGTCCTGTTTGCACAAAGAAGTTCAAGAGAAAGGAATTTTTTGTACCACATGTAATGGAACATGTTAAAATGCCACCTAGTAGGACACACAGACCTAAAAAGAAAATCATTCTGAAAAAAGAGAGATCACCACAAAAGGCAACAGTTTCCAGTAGCCCGCCCCCAGCATTTCCAGAAAGGTCACACCAGCCACAGCTCCCTGAAAGCTTTGACGATGACACACAGGAATATGTCACATTCAGCCAACTGGAAAATTGCCAGCTGCAAGATAGAGACATCTACCCATGTCCGGGGACAGATTGTTCAAGAGTATTTAAACAGTTTAAGTACTTAAGCGTACATCTGAAAGCTGAACATCAAAACAATGATGAGAATGCAAAACACTACTTGGATATGAAAAACAGGAGGGAGAAATGTGCTTTCTGCCGCCGGCACTTCATGACGTCCTTCCACTTGCGGGAGCACGAGCGTGTGCACTGCGGGCCTCAGCCTTACATGTGTGTGTCTATGGACTGTTACGCTAGGTTTGGGTCAGTTAATGAGCTTCTCAATCACAAACAAACACACGATGATCTTCGGTATAAATGTGAGCTAAATGGCTGTAATATTGTTTTCAGTGACTTAGGGCAGCTTTACCATCACGAGGCACAACACTTCAGAGATGCATCATACACCTGCAACTACTTTGGTTGCAAAAAGTTTTATTATTCAAAAACTGAATTTCAGAATCACCTTGCAGCACATGACATCCAAGTATCAAATGGGGAAGGGAAGCAGACGCTGAACCTTGAAGGGTCAGTTTCAGAAGACAAATCCAGTTATCTTCCAGAGTCTCAGCTGCTTGAACAATCTGAAAATTGCAATCTGAATGACAACTTGGATCCCTCAGGCTCTCAGGAAATTCCACAGATGAAGGAAGAATCTCTCTCTGACAGTGAAGATCTAAACAGTGAAAGTAATTGCAGCCTGCACTGTGGGGAGCACAGGACAGATGCTGCAGTAAACCAAGGTCAGACGTCTCCTCGGCTGCTTGGAACAGTGGCTCATAGCCAGTCAGTTCCAGGTTTTGTTGTGTCCCAGGAAGGAGTCTTCCATCCAGCAGATGTGAAACAACAGTGTTCCAATGTGGCAGTTTGCTTTGATGAAAAAAACCTTTCCTGTGGTTTTGAAGGCTGCTGTTCGACCCACAAAAATTCCAGAAGTCTGCAAAAACACCTTCGAAGGGCCCATCCATACAACTTTAAAGGTAAAAGAAATATGGAAATGAAAGCTAAATACTTTCTCGATCTGTTGAGTGATGCTCAGGACAGTAAATCCCTTACAGACATGAGTACAGAGTTAGGTCATAATTCCGATACAAATGCTGACTCTCCAGATAGCGTGTGTTGTGCTGTAGGTGTTAAAGGAAGCAGTGGCCTGAGGGAGGAAACTTGTCCTTCTTCCCCCGAAACATCTTTTTATGACAGTTCTAAAGAACCAAATATTGAAGATAACATGGTGGAGCTAATGTTAGGCTTGAAACATCTAAGCTTAAAAAATGTTAACATTCAGAATTCTTCAAGACAGAAACCTTTTCTGGGCTATTCATCTAGGGATGCCAAGTGCCCTGAGACAGTTGATGAAACTACCTCAAAATTTCAGCTTCAAGAGCAACAAGATAATTTACCCAGCCAGTACCTTACTCAACTGGCAGCTAAACCATTTTTCTGTGAATGTCAAGGATGTACATGTGAGTTTGTGACCAGAGAGGCTCTCTTAATGCATTATGTTAAAAAGCATAACTATTCAAAGGAAATGGTTCTTCAGCTGAATATGTTCCAGCATCGGTATTCACCATTTAAGTGTCACATCTGCCAAAGATCGTTTACAAGAAAAACGCATCTTCGAATTCACTATAGAAACAAACATCAAATTGGCTGTGAGAGGGTGGCTCACAAAGTGTGTCTTAATGAAAAATTTGATCATGTAGGTTTGTGTACAGAGGACAGAGGGCCTAAGAATAGCACTGCTCCAGTGCCTGCCTGTGTGAGCAGCGTTGAGTTCCATGGACATTCGGACTCTGAACAGCTGTGTCACCCGAAAAAGGATGACTGCTGTTCTGAGACTGATTTGGAGTCCAATGAAGAGACAGACAATGACATAACAAGAAAAACATCTAACATAACTTCTCTGGACAGTCATAGGGAAGAACTGGAAGCAAGACAGGGAAGAGGAAGCAAAAGAACAGTTGCTAAAGGAAACTTATGTTACATATTGCATAAGTACCACAAACCATTTCATTGTATACATAAAAGCTGCAACTCGGCATTCACAAACCAGAAAGGTTTGATTCGCCATTACAGAACTGTTCACCAGTATAATAAGGAACAGCTCTGCTTGGAAAAAGACAAAGCAAGAACAAAAAGGGAACTTGTCAAATGTAAAAAAATATTTGCATGCAAACACAAAGAGTGTGGTAAGCGTTTTCTGTGTTCTAAAGCTCTTGCTAAGCATTGTAGTGACTTCCACAATGAAATCTTAGAGGATCAAAAACTGCTTTCTGAAGCTGAGTCTGCCAGATTTGCTTGCAACCAAGCCCACTGCCCTGCTGTATTTTATACATTTAATAAGCTTAAACAGCATCTGATAGAAGAACATGCCAATGAAGAAAAATTAAACAAAGATTTTGAAATCCACTGTGACCTTAATGGCTGCAATCGAATTTTCACAAATTACAGTCACTATTCTCAACATGTGTATTTCAAACACAGTGAATGTTATGATAGTCTCTTTGGAAATCAGAAAGAAGAGGAAGATAATGAAGATAAAAATGAGCAAAATTATTTGAAAGACAGTTCTGACACAAGCAAGCAGAATAGGAAGCAATTAAAAGAAAAAGCTAAAAGAATTAGCAGAAGTAGAGAAAAGCATTTGCTGAATTTCAAAACAAAAGAGGAAGCCCTACAAATGTGCAAAGAGAAGTCTAACCAGACACAGTACCCCTGCATGGTCCAGGGGTGCCTGTCTGTTGTCAAACTGGAAAGCAGCATAGTGAGGCACTACAAGCGCACACACCAGATGACCAACATGTACATTGAGCAGCGCCTTCAGAAACTTGTTCTTTGTGTTAAATGTGGCATCATGATTGAAAAGCAGTCTTGCTCTGGCACAGCTTCAGACTTGGATAAAAAAGGTGTAGAAGTTAACGAGGATAAATCAGCTAATTCTGAGCCTGTGCAGGAAAGCGACAAACCCCTTGTTCCAAACCCTGCCTGTCATCCTCCAGATGTGAGTAATGAAGACCAAAACCAATGTCCACCGAGTAGTGTGAATTTTGATGCCGGTGCCTTTGCATATTCAGGCACTTTAAAATATAACCACAGTTCAAAGAACACCTGTTTTGAAGAGCCTAACACCAGGGAGACAGCTATGTCTAAAACTGAAGATTATTCTGAAAGCAGTGAAAGAGAGAACAGCTCTTGTTTCTCCAGTTTACAATTAGAGTTGCCAAGAGAGAAGGACCCAGAAGGATGTCAACATAGTGCGGTTAATCAGAATGCAAAAAGAAATGTACTTTGTGCTACAAAAGACAAATTTCAAAAGCCTCCTGTGTCCAAACCATTTGATTTAAAGACATATAAACCAATGGGATTTGAATCTTCGTTTTTAAAATTTATTCAGGAAAGTGAGGGAAAAGATGATGATGATGATGATGATGTTGATTGTGATGAGGTGGTAGAATGGGAGTCTCCTAAGCAGTTGTCAGTAGATGAAATGTTGCAAAAAGAGGGAGACAGTCAAGGGGATACACCAGTAAACGACTTTGTAAGTGATGAAAATGTAATCATGACCCCAAATAATCCTGGGCAGCTAACAGAGATCCAGCCCTTGCTGTCAGAGTCCTCAACTGCCCCTTCTTTAGAAAATCTGAGGGCAATCTTGGACAAGGCCCTAACGGACTGTGGAGACCTTGCCTTAAAACAGCTGCATTACTTACGACCAGTAGTTGTTCTTGAAAGATCCAAGTTTTCCACACCTCTCATAGATTTATTTCCAACAAAAAAGGCAGATGAGCTGTGTGTAGGAAGTACATAAGTAGCTTTGCTTAGAGCAGATAGCCTCCACTACTGCTGTACGGGGAGAACTTCAAACTAGAACAGTAATTGTTACAGTACACACTTTTTAGGTTAGTTTTGACTGTTTATTCCATGAATGTATAATATCTGTCAAAAGTAATGGCCAAGTTAATTTAGCTCCCCATTTTCTTCAATGAACAATGCTGATTTTGGTGCTATTTAACACATCAGAATACTGGGGGCTTCCTCTTGAAGAGTAAATGTGCATGGTTGTGTATGGAACAAGTACTGGGGTACCAGGGTTTGGGGGGCAATGGAGTTATTACTTGACTTGAATGTGCACCCCAGGGTGCTTTGTGTAACATATTGTACACTACAGCATCTTATATTTTTTGAGTTATGAGTTTCAATAAATTACAGTTTTTCACCCATTTGTTTACTGTACAGTAGATCTTTAATGTGCTTTACTTGTAATTGAGTTTGGGACCATTCTGAGTGCATTGGACAATGTTGCTTAAGTTTTATGCATTTGTAGATAATTTATCAGACTGATGAAATAGATACAGAAAAGTAAAGTATTACATTCTATTTTACAACATTCTCTGTGCTTTTTTCAGACTTGAAAGAACTATAATTAGTACAGGCAAAAAGCACGCATGAGAAAGTCCTTGTTCCTTCAAAGGCAGAGGGTGCTTTCTGAGACTGTCTGGCACCACCGGAGTGTGTGACGGTTCTTGCCAGGCTTCCAAGCAGGTTGTGTCACATGAAAGTACCAGTATACATTTAGGGTTCCCCGGTTAGCTTTTTTGACAATGAATGAAACCTAGCTGGAAGATTCACGAGAAGAGTCAGCTAATATTTTAAGCTCTGTTTCTTGTTCTGTGTTGCATTTCTTGCCACACATGGCTACATCATGAGGCCCAGAATTGCTGTCCCCTGTAGGGAGTATTTTCCCATCTCCATGGGGATTCTAATGAGCAAGCAGCAATCACAGCTTCTTACTGATTGAGGGCTTGGGTATTGTTGGGGCTTCTGGGTTTTTAAACTGTGATCTGAAAAGCAGCAGTGGAAAGGAAATGGAAAAAGCTGTGGGAAATGTTTAAAACAGAGCATGAGTATTGGGTGGGTGCAGGAATGATGGCAGTTATCAACTGTCTAGTGAACTGTGGTATGACCAAAACTAGGCAGAAATGGCATCTCTGTACTACATTTAGAAAAAGAAAGTTATTTGGGCATCCTTAAAAGTTAGGTTAAAAATCATACACCAAGCAAGAGGAGTGTAGTTTACTGCCTAGCCTTTCATGTAATTTCCTCTCTCTAAACTGTAAGCTTCTTGTAACGAAAGAAATAGAGTGCATCAATCTTCTCACAAAGTTCTAAAAATGGAAGTAAGTTATGTCAAAACGTTAAATACTGCAACAGGGTCAGACACCCTTCAGTGCCTTCCAAAGTAATTTCTCTCTCTCTAAAATAATGAAGTACCTTTTAATGTCAAGTTCGAGTAATGTTTTAACATACTTAAATCTTCAAGATCTCAAAAGAGGAGAAGAGTTTAACAGCAAACTTAATAGACATGTGATGACTGCTTCAGGTGTTGGGCCAGAGACCCCGTTACCCTCTTGGGGTTTGAGTACCCCACAAAGCAACCTGTCCCTTCGTGGTCAGCCTGGATAGTAAATTCCTTGAGGTTTGGAGCCTTCAGTTTCAGGTCAAGCAGCTATATTTCCACCAGATAACCAGCTTCACATATGACAATATTAAAGAATTCCAACATGTAAAATACTTAGCTATGAATAAGGGAAATCGGATGAGAATGCAGGAGGAAATGAGATTGAAGATATGTTTTTACATATGCCCCAGACCAGGGAAGTGGTGAGACACAGGCAGTATGCAAACTTTGGCTTTGTGTAGTCCTAAAAATAACCCAAGTCTTTTAAAAAGTAGTTTTGATGTCATTGATGGCTTCCTACAATTTAAAATGTGGTGAGTATAGTCAGAAAAATGGCGGTGATTGTATGCAAGTCCAATACTGAATGTGGTGATACATTACCTGACTTGTGAGAGACCAATAAAGGACTTTCTACATTGAGAACAGCAGAGGGAGATTCCACCAAAGCAACTATCTGCAAGCTTAAAAGGCAGGAGACAGTTTTCTGATGACTCCTGAGGCTGGCAGAGTCCTTCTTGAAGGTAACAAAATCACGTGTTCCTGAGACAATTGTGTCATGTAGGATGATGGCAGCCACTTCATCCCTGAGCACACACGGAGGGAAATCTGCTCTGTGCTGGAACCTGAAGCTGTTCTGAGCGACTTGGGTATGACTTGGTTTTCTTAAGAAATTTGAAAGGTAGTACTGCTTGTTTACACCATCCAGGAACCAGAAGAAAATTTAAAAATTAAAAATGGAATTTATTCCCAAGGTGCTGCTTTATGATGTAGATGCAGATTTTGGTAAATAGACTATTTAAGGTATTATGTTACAAATAATGTAAACTTACAGATTTTTTTTTTATATGTAATTTTTGACTAGTTACAGTAGGTTTGCAAACCTGAAGGCTTTTAAATACGGAGGTTTTGCTTTCCGCTTCCATTGGACAGTTGGCACTAGGCTGACAGGTGGAAATTTGTTTACCTGGGGTAACAGTTCAGTGTGATCTTTTTACCTATGTACACAAGAAAACCTTTTAGAGAGGTTTGTATTGATTCCTTTAGACTTCATACATCATTCCCAGTGAACAACCTCATGAGTTTGTGAATTAATTATTAGATTCTGGGACCGCATAAGTTGTCCAAAAATAAGGAACGAAAGAGTTTCTGCTTGGCATGGCTGAAGCTTTTCTGCTTCATTATAGATCTGTGACTTTGAGTTTGCATTTACTGTATGCTGTTCATATAAGTTCTGCTGCAAACTTACCACCAAAGAACTCCGCAAAATCATGCAAAATTACCCTTATACAATCCTAATGTGCTTTAGCTGTGTATTAAGCTTCAGAGTTCAGTTTTTCTATTAGAAATTTAATCCTGCCATGTGATGTATAAACGATTTTGCATATTACACATTAATTCTGTGACAATTCTTTAATCCCACAAAACAAGTCGCATGTGAAACTCACTTCCTCAAATGCGATTCTGCTTTTACCAAATGAGTTACTGTGTGCCTGCAAACTACACACAGTGCAGACTGCACTGTGCATGCTGGGCAGACTGGTACCCGCTGCACCTGTGATGTTACGGAGCCTGTTGAGTAGGCTCCTGCTGTTCAGTTACTGCTGTTTCCATAGGCTGGGATATACCACAGGACAAAACAGACAGACACCATTTCTGTCTGCCAGGTATGGAGACAAGTCCTGTGACACTTCTCAATCCAAGAGTTCCATTTAGAAAATGGTTGAGTCACTTTGGGCTGCACAAAAGCAGCTTGTAGGCATTATCCTGTGGTAATGTGGCACCCCGTGCACTGCCAGAACTTTTAGTAATGTGGGCTTAGGGTGTTGGTACTTCAGTTGAAAGATACCAATACAGCACTTTACAAAAATTGTATCTTGCCCATTTCAGACACTGACAGCGTGTTTTAGTCTTTGAACTCCATCATATACAAAATGCACTACTGTCTCAGTGAAGTAATAGGTGTCACACCATCATACAGCGTGAATCTACATCTTTATCCCAATTTCTTCTTGGGCTTTTTTATCTGATCTAGTTACCTGGCACAGAGGGGTATTAGAGAAGGAGGCCACAAAAGGGTAAAGGTTTGAAGAGTTTTCACTGTCTATTTCTGTTTTCATGCCATGAGGTAGGCCATCCTTTTCCCTCCCAATTGCTATCAGAATTTGTCTTACAATGATGTAACGTTTCCAGCTTCTTGCTTTCAAGCATACGGGAGAAATATTTTGTTCTGCAGTAAAGAAACACCATTGCGTTGACTTCCAAAAAAGTAATGATTAATGTGAAGAGCAGATACCTCAGAAAACACAGTTCATAGGCAATGTTGCTTCCATTTTTAAAATTTTTGTCATCAAGTGTGTGGGTTTTATAGGACAAAAACATGTTTATTGGCTGTGCATACGTAAATTCCCCAAGGCTGTGGGCTGCCTTGCCATGTCCCCATGGGTAGTAAAAAACTGTAAAGACCTTTACAAAGAGAGACCTTCCAGTCTAACTTCTGTCTTTCTCGCAGGGCTCTCAGCAGAGCCAACAGGTTTTTCTTGCATGTTGTTTTTCTGGTTGTCTTTGCTTGTGCAAGGTCTTCAAATTTTATGATGCTGGTAAAGCCTTGTGACAATTTTGCAAATTCTGTATCTTGGCTGCAGTGAATTCATTGAGAGAAATTCAATTTCCACGTAAGTCCTCACATATCTTGTCAAGACTCTGAGCATGGTTATGGCAGAAAGTAGAGAAGGCTGAATTGAAACCACCTTGCCTTGGCCTGGCCCTGGCAGGTGCCAAGCCTAGTCTCCCCCCTGAAGTTTACAGCTGCTGCCCTTCACCCCTTCAGCTCTCCCGACGTCCCCACAGCAGTATTCCCTATGCTCACATGAGTTTACAGGGAGTGAGGTGGGATAGGAGAGCTGTTGCTTTTCTTGAAAATGTCTTAAGATATACAATTATAGAAAAGGAAGTAGGTAAGGGATTAGTCAGGATCCAGTGCAGTGCACACCAGGCTTCTGATGTGGGCCTCTTGGATAAATTTC
Organism: Ifrita kowaldi; assembly: GCA_013398055.1. Classification (NCBI taxonomy): domain Eukaryota; kingdom Metazoa; phylum Chordata; class Aves; order Passeriformes; family Cinclosomatidae; genus Ifrita; species Ifrita kowaldi. The sequence continues at coordinate 70,041 of VZRS01003124.1, forward strand.
TAGAGCTTCCTCTGTGAAAGGAGGTAAGTGCTGGCCAGTAGCAGGGCTCACCCGGAGCAGCACTTCCTCATCTACCCGTTCTTCTGCAGGGATGTATCAGGTTACAGAAAACTCTGGGCTTCAATATATTTGACAGGTCATTCTTCTAAATAGTTAAAAAAGGTAACTGATAGATAATGAGAAAATTAAGTTGGCATTATTTTATTAAAAGTTAGTGACTTAAAAATCCACAGACATGTTCTGTTATACTTCAGACTGGTAGAAATTAGATGATACTAAAATGCCATATCTAGAAGTGGCTAAACGTTAACAACCCTCTTACTGCATCGTTGTCAGATTACACAGTCCCTGTGCTCTGCATGGCACTCTTGTCCCCAGTGCTGCTGGGCGAGCTCTGGATTTCAGCACCACCGTGCTGTCTTCACGGAGCATTACAGAGAGCAAATCTGAAGTGGGCGTTTCGGCTTTAAATAAATCACCAAGTACTAGAGTAGTCAGTGTTAATTTTTGTACTTCTCTTAGTGTTTCTGTAAAAGGTTTTGAACAAGTACTAGTGAGGCCTTATATGCACAGTCTGAGTAAATTACACTGAAGAAAAGTAATTTAAACATCTGCCCAGATCCTCGCCATGCTGCCCCGCATACGCCTCGTCCCAGCCCTGCGGGCGCCTGACTGGGGTGGCTGAGCCAAGCCCAAGCCGTGCCGGGCGGAG
>VZRS01003126.1:0-221880 GCA_013398055.1 Ifrita kowaldi
AGAAGGAACCAGGATGTGAGGAATCACATTAGTGATCTTTGGCCACTATTGCTTCTGAGCAAAACCAGAATGCTTGTCCTAGCTGAATCTTCCTTAGTTCTAGAAAGCACCAAACAAGGAGGAACACTGCTTTAATTACATTTAGAGGTCCCTCCTGGGTACAGAGACAAGGTCATGGATCTTTCAGCGCTATTTATTCAGAACATTTTACATCATAGCCATGGGTGTGATTTCCGCAGGGAAATGCCATGACCAGAAATGGAAGGGGGATCATTTTGTCTGGCTCACTCCATCAGAGAGGCCTTGGGCCCCCAACTCCACCACCATCTTTTCCCCTGTTTTCGTCCTTCCACAATGTTTTTTAGGACCAGGGGATGAGGATGAGCGGCAGCGTGGCTCCCAAGGAGTGGTGCAGAAGTGACAGCTCCAAGACACAGCTGAATCAGCAGGGCAAGGGCGGCATGTGGGACTGTTTCTCTGCTTCAGCACAACAAGGTAACCCAGAGCTGTGACACTGATATCAACTGAGTCCAGCCAAGCCAAAAGCGAGACCAGTCAAACCAAAAGGAGCCCAGCAGGGTTGTAGGAAGAGGCAGTGAAGCGGCAGAACCAATCCCCACATATATGCCCAGTGCGGCAGACTGATGGTAGCCGCAGTGCCAAATAGAGCTCTGCAGGGACACCCATCGCCATCACCACTGACACCATCACTGCTGCAGAGAGGGAGCAGGAAACTGCCACTGCAGGTCCAGAGCTGCACCAGGCAGCCCCCATCTACCATCAGAAGCACTCTGTAAGCCCTTGCCATTTTGTCTTTATTCCAGTGGCCCCATGTGACATTTCAACTTCGTTGACCTTTGTTGGTTAAGCCATTACCTCTTTTGTACCATTTTCTTTTTGTTGTTGTGTATCACTTTTTTTTTTTGCTGAATTGTAACTCTAACATTTTTAGCCTCTCAAAGATTGTTTTTTCCGTTGTCCCCCTCTGTTGTCATGGGGAAGGGGAGAGAGGAGAGGCTTTACAGAGACTATCTCAAGAAAAGGACATAAAAATGAGGGAAGGCATAAGAAAGAAAAAACCAACCCTCATGCTGCCTGTTTTGGAAGGAATAAAAGTGGAAGTTTCTTAATATCCAGCCACAAATCTTTGGAGTCTTGACAGCCAAGAAGCACAGGAATCTGGAAATCTTGTTGTGAGAGACCAGAGGAGATTGCCGGCTCAAAATATTTCAGGTGCTTTTATGTGGGAGAAGGGGCAGATCAGACCTTGCTCTGGTGAGGCGATGCCCTGCTCCACACACCCCATTCCTCCGGGCCTGTATCCCAGCCCAGCAGTTGCCGCCAATCCCTGGCACACCAGGGGCAACGCTCCACACCTGTGTTTGGAGCCCCTAACCCAGCTCCTAAGTGGCCGGGTGACTGGAAGCCCCAGGTGGGGGAAGGTCTCAGGAAAGACAAAAGGTATTTAACTCAGGATATGTGGTGACCACATGTCTTGACCCTACCTCCTCTTGGAATTTCTATCAGCTGAACACCACTGGAACCAGGAGTGGTAGTTGTACTAGTTCTTTTCTATATCTTTTCTGTCATTCTCTCTTTCTCTTTATTCTTCTAATTCCCTCCTCTCAGATTTTTGAGTAACTTAAAGTCTAACAGGCTTGGAGTTTGTTAACTTGCCAAGTAAAGGTTTTTTGTTGTTTTGACCTCTTGAGAACAATGGTATTTCTCCCATTTGTCTAACTCCAAGTACTTGAAAATCTGTAAGCCCTTTTAAGTGTCTCATCGATTGAGATTTTTGGAGGCCTTACACTTGTACAAGGCCAGTAACCTTGTACATCCAGAAATCTTGGAAGTTTTTACCCTGTGGAGATACTAGGCAGTGCAGGAGCTCCAAGCCTCAGGCCTGTAAATGTGACAATATTTCAAATACAACGGTATTCTCAGCAGTAGGTACAGATGTCTTATTAAATTGAATAGTATTTTCTGATTAACACATTTCTTTAAGATTAGTCATAGAACTATCAGAGGAGACTTTTTTTATAGAGTATGAATGTTGAAAAAGGACATTGGCGTATGTCACTGGCTGCCTAATTGGTTGAAGAGGTAGATAAGATTACATCAATACAAGAAGACATCTAGATTGTTGGCTGACAGCTTAAATCATATGGACCAAACCTTTAACTTTTGGATCTCAAAATTAAAACCTGAACAGCTTCTGAAAGAGGTTGCTAAATACACACAGGCTGGCTGATTCCTGTTCATGTATTTTTAACTTTTTAAATTAAGAAATGTCTGCTATAGTTGTATGAATATTTTGTGAGGCATAATTGTGGCATTTTGTTTTTAGAAAATCTGTAGGCCATTACTTTTTTCATACAATTTATTGAATATATATTAGATTACATTATTTAATTAGATTAGAATGGTTGAGCTTACAGAATTTGTTCCAATCACATACTAATTTTTGTATTTATTCTATTTAAAGCTGTAGAATATTTCAGTTGGAAGGAACCGATGATGATCAACTAGTCCAACTGCCAGATTAGGCTCCTTTTATGGTCTGAGTACAAAAATTGGCACTTCTGGGTCCAGTTATCTCTTTCAAAAGTAGAGGCCTTTCAAAAGTAGGACAGATACTTCAAAGGTGCAATTCCTGCAGTCTTTTTCTTGCTGCCAACCACAAAGAGAATTTCAGATGACTTTACTGAAAAAGGTTGTCCTGATGTGATTTTCTGAAAGACAGTGAAATGGCTCCCTCTCTGGGTGCCTGTTCCCTTCTCTGCCCCACATGACAGCCAGATCGGGCCCATTGCCAGCAGGAGGGATGTGCAAATGGGGGATATCCTGGGGATAGCTAGCAGTGGAGCACTGCTATTGTGANACCAACCCTCATGCTGCCTGTTTTGGAAGGAATAAAAGTGGAAGTTTCTTAATATCCAGCCACAAATCTTTGGAGTCTTGACAGCCAAGAAGCACAGGAATCTGGAAATCTTGTTGTGAGAGACCAGAGGAGATTGCCGGCTCAAAATATTTCAGGTGCTTTTATGTGGGAGAAGGGGCAGATCAGACCTTGCTCTGGTGAGGCGATGCCCTGCTCCACACACCCCATTCCTCCGGGCCTGTATCCCAGCCCAGCAGTTGCCGCCAATCCCTGGCACACCAGGGGCAACGCTCCACACCTGTGTTTGGAGCCCCTAACCCAGCTCCTAAGTGGCCGGGTGACTGGAAGCCCCAGGTGGGGGAAGGTCTCAGGAAAGACAAAAGGTATTTAACTCAGGATATGTGGTGACCACATGTCTTGACCCTACCTCCTCTTGGAATTTCTATCAGCTGAACACCACTGGAACCAGGAGTGGTAGTTGTACTAGTTCTTTTCTATATCTTTTCTGTCATTCTCTCTTTCTCTTTATTCTTCTAATTCCCTCCTCTCAGATTTTTGAGTAACTTAAAGTCTAACAGGCTTGGAGTTTGTTAACTTGCCAAGTAAAGGTTTTTTGTTGTTTTGACCTCTTGAGAACAATGNCGTGAGAACAATTGTATTTCTCCCATTTGTCTAACTCTAAGTACTTGAAAATCTGTAAGCCCTTTTAAGTGTCTCATCGATTGAGATTTTTGGAGGCCTTACACTTGTACAAGGCCAGTAACCTTGTACATCCAGAAATCTTGGAAGTTTTTACCCTGTGGAGATACTAGGCAGTGCAGGAGCTCCAAGCCTCAGGCCTGTAAATGTGACAATATTTCAAATACAACGGTATTCTCAGCAGTAGGTACAGATGTCTTATTAAATTGAATAGTATTTTCTGATTAACACATTTCTTTAAGATTAGTCATAGAACTATCAGAGGAGACTTTTTTTATAGAGTATGAATGTTGAAAAAGGACATTGGCGTATGTCACTGGCTGCCTAATTGGTTGAAGAGGTAGATAAGATTACATCAATACAAGAAGACATCTAGATTGTTGGCTGACAGCTTAAATCATATGGACCAAACCTTTAACTTTTGGATCTCAAAATTAAAACCTGAACAGCTTCTGAAAGAGGTTGCTAAATACACACAGGCTGGCTGATTCCTGTTCATGTATTTTTAACTTTTTAAATTAAGAAATGTCTGCTATAGTTGTATGAATATTTTGTGAGGCATAATTGTGGCATTTTGTTTTTAGAAAATCTGTAGGCCATTACTTTTTTCATACAATTTATTGAATATATATTAGATTACATTATTTAATTAGATTAGAATGGTTGAGCTTACAGAATTTGTTCCAATCACATACTAATTTTTGTATTTATTCTATTTAAAGCTGTAGAATATTTCAGTTGGAAGGAACCGATGATGATCAACTAGTCCAACTGCCAGATTAGGCTCCTTTTATGGTCTGAGTACAAAAATTGGCACTTCTGGGTCCAGTTATCTCTTTCAAAAGTAGAGGCCTTTCAAAAGTAGGACAGATACTTCAAAGGTGCAATTCCTGCAGTCTTTTTCTTGCTGCCAACCACAAAGAGAATTTCAGATGACTTTACTGAAAAAGGTTGTCCTGATGTGATTTTCTGAAAGACAGTGAAATGGCTCCCTCTCTGGGTGCCTGTTCCCTTCTCTGCCCCACATGACAGCCAGATCGGGCCCATTGCCAGCAGGAGGGATGTGCAAATGGGGGATATCCTGGGGATAGCTAGCAGTGGAGCACTGCTATTGTGATGCCAAAATTCTGGTGGGGAGAAAGGTTCTTGTGTCTCATTTTGCAAGCTTTGAAATCCATTCACAGTCCAATGCTCTGTCGACAGTGCTTCATTTCCATGATGGGAATTCTGAAGTCCTTTCAAAGAAGCTTTGCCTGAAAGAGAACAGGTCTGGCTCGCAGTGCATCATTGCTCTGCAGACCTTAGGAAATCACTTTGTTGGCCCTTACCCNCACCTGTGTTTGGAGCCCCTAACCCAGCTCCTAAGTGGCCGGGTGACTGGAAGCCCCAGGTGGGGGAAGGTCTCAGGAAAGACAAAAGGTATTTAACTCAGGATATGTGGTGACCACATGTCTTGACCCTACCTCCTCTTGGAATTTCTATCAGCTGAACACCACTGGAACCAGGAGTGGTAGTTGTACTAGTTCTTTTCTATATCTTTTCTGTCATTCTCTCTTTCTCTTTATTCTTCTAATTCCCTCCTCTCAGATTTTTGAGTAACTTAAAGTCTAACAGGCTTGGAGTTTGTTAACTTGCCAAGTAAAGGTTTTTTGTTGTTTTGACCTCTTGAGAACAATGGTATTTCTCCCATTTGTCTAACTCCAAGTACTTGAAAATCTGTAAGCCCTTTTAAGTGTCTCATCGATTGAGATTTTTGGAGGCCTTACACTTGTACAAGGCCAGTAACCTTGTACATCCAGAAATCTTGGAAGTTTTTACCCTGTGGAGATACTAGGCAGTGCAGGAGCTCCAAGCCTCAGGCCTGTAAATGTGACAATATTTCAAATACAACGGTATTCTCAGCAGTAGGTACAGATGTCTTATTAAATTGAATAGTATTTTCTGATTAACACATTTCTTTAAGATTAGTCATAGAACTATCAGAGGAGACTTTTTTTATAGAGTATGAATGTTGAAAAAGGACATTGGCGTATGTCACTGGCTGCCTAATTGGTTGAAGAGGTAGATAAGATTACATCAATACAAGAAGACATCTAGATTGTTGGCTGACAGCTTAAATCATATGGACCAAACCTTTAACTTTTGGATCTCAAAATTAAAACCTGAACAGCTTCTGAAAGAGGTTGCTAAATACACACAGGCTGGCTGATTCCTGTTCATGTATTTTTAACTTTTTAAATTAAGAAATGTCTGCTATAGTTGTATGAATATTTTGTGAGGCATAATTGTGGCATTTTGTTTTTAGAAAATCTGTAGGCCATTACTTTTTTCATACAATTTATTGAATATATATTAGATTACATTATTTAATTAGATTAGAATGGTTGAGCTTACAGAATTTGTTCCAATCACATACTAATTTTTGTATTTATTCTATTTAAAGCTGTAGAATATTTCAGTTGGAAGGAACCGATGATGATCAACTAGTCCAACTGCCAGATTAGGCTCCTTTTATGGTCTGAGTACAAAAATTGGCACTTCTGGGTCCAGTTATCTCTTTCAAAAGTAGAGGCCTTTCAAAAGTAGGACAGATACTTCAAAGGTGCAATTCCTGCAGTCTTTTTCTTGCTGCCAACCACAAAGAGAATTTCAGATGACTTTACTGAAAAAGGTTGTCCTGATGTGATTTTCTGAAAGACAGTGAAATGGCTCCCTCTCTGGGTGCCTGTTCCCTTCTCTGCCCCACATGACAGCCAGATCGGGCCCATTGCCAGCAGGAGGGATGTGCAAATGGGGGATATCCTGGGGATAGCTAGCAGTGGAGCACTGCTATTGTGATGCCAAAATTCTGGTGGGGAGAAAGGTTCTTGTGTCTCATTTTGCAAGCTTTGAAATCCATTCACAGTCCAATGCTCTGTCGACAGTGCTTCATTTCCATGATGGGAATTCTGAAGTCCTTTCAAAGAAGCTTTGCCTGAAAGAGAACAGGTCTGGCTCGCAGTGCATCATTGCTCTGCAGACCTTAGGAAATCACTTTGTTGGCCCTTACCCNCATTGGCGTATGTCACTGGCTGCCTAATTGGTTGAAGAGGTAGATAAGATTACATCAATACAAGAAGACATCTAGATTGTTGGCTGACAGCTTAAATCATATGGACCAAACCTTTAACTTTTGGATCTCAAAATTAAAACCTGAACAGCTTCTGAAAGAGGTTGCTAAATACACACAGGCTGGCTGATTCCTGTTCATGTATTTTTAACTTTTTAAATTAAGAAATGTCTGCTATAGTTGTATGAATATTTTGTGAGGCATAATTGTGGCATTTTGTTTTTAGAAAATCTGTAGGCCATTACTTTTTTCATACAATTTATTGAATATATATTAGATTACATTATTTAATTAGATTAGAATGGTTGAGCTTACAGAATTTGTTCCAATCACATACTAATTTTTGTATTTATTCTATTTAAAGCTGTAGAATATTTCAGTTGGAAGGAACCGATGATGATCAACTAGTCCAACTGCCAGATTAGGCTCCTTTTATGGTCTGAGTACAAAAATTGGCACTTCTGGGTCCAGTTATCTCTTTCAAAAGTAGAGGCCTTTCAAAAGTAGGACAGATACTTCAAAGGTGCAATTCCTGCAGTCTTTTTCTTGCTGCCAACCACAAAGAGAATTTCAGATGACTTTACTGAAAAAGGTTGTCCTGATGTGATTTTCTGAAAGACAGTGAAATGGCTCCCTCTCTGGGTGCCTGTTCCCTTCTCTGCCCCACATGACAGCCAGATCGGGCCCATTGCCAGCAGGAGGGATGTGCAAATGGGGGATATCCTGGGGATAGCTAGCAGTGGAGCACTGCTATTGTGATGCCAAAATTCTGGTGGGGAGAAAGGTTCTTGTGTCTCATTTTGCAAGCTTTGAAATCCATTCACAGTCCAATGCTCTGTCGACAGTGCTTCATTTCCATGATGGGAATTCTGAAGTCCTTTCAAAGAAGCTTTGCCTGAAAGAGAACAGGTCTGGCTCGCAGTGCATCATTGCTCTGCAGACCTTAGGAAATCACTTTGTTGGCCCTTACCCACCTACTGCCTGAAAACTGCATGTGAAAGACTGAAGCTTTGCCAGCTGTGACAGTGCCCCAAACAGAAGTCAGCTAGGGGCAAAATAATGAGAATTATTGTGGTGTTGGCAGGTCAGGTACCAGGTGGGTGGAAAAAAAGGACCTTAAGCCATCTGTAAATAGCTTAGCTGACAATCAGGAAGGGGAAGGTGCAAAGAAGGGAAGAGGTAGAAACATCGAAGGGATGAGAGGACTATGTACAGAAGTTGAAAGTAGCAAAAAAAAAAAAAAAAAAGTAATTGGATAAAATACTGAAAAAATTAAGCAAGGCTTCTCCTGGTGCTGGATGGTGCATTGGGGGATGCTGTTGGCAGCTTTGGGTGCCCATCCCAAAGCCATCACCTGTTTTTCCTGACAGGTCCAGGCAGCTTTTTTGACAGTGTTCTTCTGCAGGGCGCACAATCAATCATAAGCCTTTGATTAGTTTGTTTTCAGAAAGAAGAGAGTGATGTCAAGTTTGTTGTAGAAGTTTTCCCTGGGGAACACAAAATGCATTTTGAATCCAGTTGGAAAACATAGTCGGCCATTGCTTGAAAAACTCCCCAAGGAGATGTGTGGTACTTCACTGAATTCTCCTACCACTATGCAAAAATTTCATTAAAAATAAAAAAACATGCTTTTTATTTTAAATGGATTAATTAGATATCTAAGTACTTGCAAGCATAGACTCTACTGCTATCAGGATCACCCATCAGCAGGAAAATATAGCTAAAGAATCGCCTTCTGAAGAGAATGCCATACATTTTAAAGCACTTTTGTTAGTTTGCTTATGTGGAGCAAGAAGAAATGTGCAACCTGAAGACCAATTAGACTTCATTTACTTAGGGTGGGGATAAAAGACCTATGCATTAGTGTAAAAATGAGTATAACAAAGGTCAGTATCACTGGGTTTTGGAGAATGCCTGGGTGCCAGCCAGGGCCCACATGGAAGGTGGCCTTCAACATGCAGTGTTGGTCCAAGTGCCCCAGAGCCGGACATCCCATTGTGATGTCACACGTACTGTCACCTGGCAGTGACCTGTGATGTCTCTAGGCTTAGACTGCGACCTCACATCTCTTGGGGCTTTCATTCAGGCACAGAGAGAACCTGACTCAGGCTGGCTCAGGTCTGATTTCCTGCCATGTGTGTCCACAAGATCTGGAGGATTGAGCACAGGGACAGCAAGGGACCAAGGTTTCTCCATTTTGTGGCACTGTGTGAGATTCTTTGGTAGTGCCAGTGATGGGGAGCAGCTTCTCAGGACTCCCTGAATTACCATGGAGAACAGACAGAGCCATGGGGACAGAGTGGAGCTGCCCCATTTGCCATGATGAGCAAGAGGGTGTCGCTTATGTGATACCCTGTGGCCATGAGTTCTGCATGGGCTGCATCCTGCGTTGGGCAGAGAAGAAACCAGAGTGCCCACTCTGCAGAAGATTGATAGAGTCTGTCAGGTTTTCTCTGCAGGAACAAAAATACCTAGAGTGTGTCATCACACCCCAGGGAGAATCACCAGAGACCAGCAGCCAGGCAGAAAGATCTCTTGGCCTTCTGGATGGAAACAGCTGCCAGCGCCCTGGAGTGGTTCCTCTGCAGGGGACACCCTCCCCAGCTGAGCAGGGGCCTGCAGGGATGGAGGCCGTGGGTAGCCTCCTGCCCAAGGTCTGGGCAGAACTTTTCCAAAAAGAAGAACATGTTCTTGACCCCATGCTGCCCTGGCTGCGCCAGAGGCTGGAGGCAATATATGGGTCCCAGTGGTGGCTGGCAGTGAGAGCAGAGAACAGCATCTTGTACACCCTGTGCCTCTGTGGTCCAGATGGGGAGGTCATGGTCCAGATGCTGCAGCCTCTCCTGGAGGAATATACAGAACAGCTGGTTGATGGCACTGTCAATTTCATTGTGGACCAATGCAGTGAGGAGGCCCAAAGGCTGCTGCGCTCCCACACTGCTGGGAAGGAGGAAAACAGCCCTGAGGCCATTTCCTGCTCCACCAGCTCCCAGAGAGGGACTCCCACCTGGCATCCAACGCCTGCCAGCAGCCCTGAAGGCTCTGACATGGAGGACCAACCCAGCACGTCAGAAGCTGCCCTCTGTGCCCTCCGCATCCTCCAGCCACCTGTGCAAATTGGTACAGAGCAGGTGCAGCCCCAGAAAGAGCAGGGGGATGCAGTGCTGGCAAGTTCCTCTGCCCAGGGCAGCAGCCACAGTCCCTCTGCGCCTTGTCAGGACTGGGAACACTCACACAGGGGCCCCTGGCACCCCACAGAAAGGAGGGCCCCCAGCCCTCAGGACTCTCCATGGAGTACAGATAGGCCAACAGAGAGACAGTGGAGCTGCCCCATCTGCCATGATGCTCAAGAGGATGCTGCTTATGCGATGCCCTGTGGTCACCAGTTCTGCCTGGCATGCATCATGCATTGGACAGACAGGAAACCAGCATGCCCAGTCTGCAGCAGAACGATTTTGATTGTCAAGTTTTCTGTGCGCGAAGAAGATGACTATCTACAGTGCCTTGTCACGCCCTCCGGAGAGTTGCCAGAGACTCCCAGCCAGGCAGGAAGAGCTTCCAGTCACTTGGCCGAAAGCAGTCTCCATTGTCCCGTGCCATCCCTGCCATCTTCTCCACAGGAGACACTGTCCCCAGCTGAGCAGGGGACCATGAGGCCAGAGGCTGTGGGGGGCTTCCTGCCTGAGGTGTGGGCAGAACTTTTCCAAGGTCAAAAGCATCTCCTAGACCCCATGCTGCCCTGGCTGTGTCAAAGACTGGAAGCAATATATGGGTCCCGGTGGTGGCTGGCAAAGAATGCAGAGGGACGCATCCTGCAGGCCCTATGCGTCTGTGGGCTGGATGGGAAGGTGTTGTTCCAGATGCTGCAGCCTGACCTTGAGGGATATACAGCACCGCTGGTCTATGGCCTTATTAATGTCATTGTGCATGGATGCAGCATGGAGGCCCAGATGCTATTGCAATCCCACACTGCTGGGGAGAAGGACCACGACCCTGCAGCCAGCTCCACTAGGTCCCGGGGGAAAAATCCTGCCTCCCTTACAAGCAGCCCTGAAGGCTCTGATATAGAGGACCAGGCCAGCACGTCACAAGCTGCCTTCTGCAGGGCTACTGACTGTCCCCCATCTGTGTCCTTGTCTGCAGAGCAGGTGCAGGCCCAGGAGGAGCTGAGGGAGGTGGAAGAGACAGGTTCTGCCGAGGGCAGCAAATGCAGACCCTCTGCTTCCATCCAAGGCAGGAACTTCTCACATGGGGAATCCCGGCCACCCCGGAAGAGGAGGGCCCCCGGCCACCAGAACTCTCCCAGCCCTGCAAGAGGCCACTCCAGTGGTGGCACAATCAAGGTTCCAGCAAGTCTTTATCCAAAAGACAGGAAATAAATTGTTATTTCCCTGACACAGTCACTGGGTACTGCTTTGTCTCCCTTCACCTGAGGCCTGTCCCTGATCCCATGACCCTCCACAGTCCAAAGATCCACAGAGTCCCAGGGCCCTGTTTGTGGTACCTCCTGCAGGAAATCCTGCTGCAGCCATGACAGGTGAAGAGGTTCTGAATGAAAAGGGAGCAGTGCATTTACAGAGGAGAATGTGCCAAATAAAGGCCAGTGGTGCCTATGCACAGATGGAATGAACACGCAGCTCCATGCAATGCCTTTCTCTGTGGCCAAGGGGACAGGAAGGATGCTGTGGTCCCTTGGTCAGAGGGGTTTCTGGGCAAACAGGCTGGCAGGATAGTTCCATGACAGGCCATGTGACTGAAAGGATGGTGTCCCTTCCAGAGTGCGGGGCACTGGGGCTTCAGAGTACAGCTTCTCTGAATCCAAACACCACTTTGTAGGGATAACCAGAGTTCTGTGGCTGATCACGGAACTCAGAGCAGATTGGCTCTGGCAAAAGAAAACAGTGGCCTTGACGCTACTTGTAAAGCTACACTTGCGTGAAGAAATGGGCTTCCAGGAAGATGCGCCTTAGCTGAGCCCTTGGGTAATTCTCAAAGTCAGGAAGTGTCTGGCTGATGGAGTGATTGTTCCTCCCTTCCTTACTTCCTCTCTTCTTCCCTCCCTCCGTCTCTCTCCCCTTCCCGCTCTCTCCCTTTCCCCTCTCGCTTCCTTCCTTCCTGTCTCTCTTCCTCCCTCTCTTTTCCACTTTCTCTTCCCTGTCTCTCTTCTGCCTCTCTGTCTCACTGAAGAGAACAATTGATGGGACAGCACATCCCACCAAGACCAGGATCCTGGTCTTGTCCTGTGTACCTTAGTCTGGAGGGACAACTATAGCTCCTTCCTATATCTATGGGATCAGGTTCCATTGCTGGTGTTTTTGAGGAACACCAATACAACAGCTGGCCAGGACCACCAGCTTCCAGAAGCATGGCAGACATGGTAAGCAGAGAGGGACCTGGCGTTGTGGGCAAGTGCCAGTGGCAGTGGGTGGAAATGTGTTGTGGTTTAATCCAAGTTATCAACCAAACACCATGCGACCACTCTCTCACTCCACTACCAGGGGCAGGGGAGAAAGAATTGGAAGAATAAAAGTTACAAAATTCCTGGGTTGACATAAACACAGGCAATAGATAAAGCAAAAGCTGCGCTCAGAAGGAAAACAAAACAAGGAATTAATTCACTGCTTCCCATGGGCAGGCAGATGTCCAGCCATTCCCAGGAAAGCAGAACTCCATCATGCATAACCATTACTTGGGAAGACAAACACAACTCTGTGTGTCCTCCAAGTCCTCCTTCCTCACTTTACTTTACATGCTGAGCATGATGCCATTTTGCAGTTACTGCATCAAAATTCATCCATTCCATCTTTGCTCCCTCTGTGTAGCTGAGTGTTCCTGATCACCCAGAACTGCTTTTCCTGTGTACTGCCATATGATAACAAAATATTCTTCAGCAGTGCCTCCAAACCTGCCTGCCAGCTACTGAGAGCATTGTCCAAACACTTCTTGAACTCAGATGGACTTGGTGCCATAACCACTTCCCTGGGAACCTGTCCCAGGGCCCAACCACCCTCTGGGTGTAGAAACTTCTCCTGATATCCAACATAAATCTCCCCAATACAACTTCATGCCATTTCCTTGGTTCTGTCACTGGTCACCAGAGAGAAGAGATTCAGTGCTTGCTCCTCCACTTCCCCTTGTGAGGAGCTGTAGACTGCTAAGGTTTCCTGTGCTTCTTCTTTTGCTTTTTCTTATTATGAGACCTCATTGTGTCCATCACTTTTCCTTCACACACTGTGTCCACACTTCGACTTCTCATCCTTTCTTTTTTTTTCTTGCACTTTGTCCCACTGCATGCTAGATACCCTGAAAGGCTGTATTCACCTGTGTAGCAGCCACTGAATTATGATAGTTTTGTTGAGGTAATTTTCTCTCACTAAACTTATGAGCTCCTCAACTGTGCTCTCCATAGCAAGTTTTGTATTTCCTTCGTCCAGCAGATTTTTCACTTTTCATCCTGCTCTTTTCTCCAGAAATGGTCCTTGATCTGTTACTTTATCCATTTCTTGACCTGCTTCTTTTGTCAGAGCAGTAGCATCTGCTGTGGTGTCCCATCTGGTTCTACAGACCTCTCCGTTCAGTGAAGAGTTTTATTCTGTACAATAGATTGCCATAAACTGTGAACAGTAGCCTGAACCCTCCTCTGCAGAAGGACTAACAGTCACCTTCAACAATCTTACAAAAAGCAGAACCTCTCCAATATTTACTGTCTCTTCTATAATGTTGATTGCTGTCTCTGCTTCTTTATCTCATTTTGCTTTTTTCTTACTACACAGTTGTAATCTGCTTACTTCTGTAAATGTAGTGCTCTTATGACTCAGAGCCAGAGCCTCTCTGGCTCCTTGTAGAGAACACAAAATCACAGCATGGTTGAGGTTAGAAAGGATTTGGCATTGGTGCAAGAGGATCAGGTCGGGGTATACTTTAGCAAACTGGAAATAATTAAGTCCATGGGCCCTGATGGGATGCACCCATCAAATGCTGGGTGTTGAGGGAGTTGGCAGATACAACTGTGAGGCCCCTCTCAGCAACCTTCGACCAATCACAGCAACTGTTGGCACTGCCGAAAAACTGGAGAAAGCAAATGTCATTTCTATCTTCAAGAATGGTAAGAAGAGCCCTTTCCTGCCTTTTCCTGTTACTTTGGGTATTGTAAACTATTCCTTGCAGAATAAAGAATAGAATTGTGTTCATGCAAGAAGCTCTCTGGATGTGATTTGCAAGGTCTTTCAGGTGATGCAATAAGTAATTTCCCATTTTCTTCTATGAAAGATAAAGGAATATGAGTTTGGTGAAAGTTAAATGACATTTTGACCAGTTCTGTTGTAAAGGTATTCTGTTCCCTGTTGAAACTCAGTAAAGACTGCTGTGCAAAACATTTCTGATGTATTGGTCTGGAGCAGGAATAATATTTTTGGACAATGAATATGTAGAAGGGTTATGTCTGTTATGTAGAACCTCGAAATTAGTTAGCACCAATCCAAGATTAGATATCTGTTATGCAAATATTGGTGAAATTTAATGCAATGCCCCACATTCTTGATAGTTTTGTTATCAGTATGTCTTTACAGATCAAATATATTATGACGTAACCTTTATTTAGGGGAGGTACTTTCATTGTTATGTTCTGTATACTTATCTAGATTGTTACCTTCACACTTACAGCATTTATGAAATAGCCCATTGACTTTGTGTATGGCACTTCTAAAATTATTTATTTTGCTTTGAAGTGGCCGCAGCTGCTGGTAAATTGAAGAGCTGGGATTATATTTGGGATATATTAGCTGTATGTCAGAGGGGAAAAACTCATGTTTCTACATTTGACTTGTAAACATGAAAACAAAATTATTCTGGTGGTACCATTCTAAGTTTGTTTTGTTTTGTGTATATTAGTAAAAGATGACAAATACCTCTCAGTAAAAACATTTTGGCATTTTGGAGTTCTTGCCATTACATGGGTAAATGGATGGGCATATCCAAGAGAAGTTCACTGTAGCTTGCTAGTAGACAGTAAAGAGCTCATATATACTGTAGAAAAACTAAAGTAGCCGTAGTAACCTAAAGTAACCTAGAAAGTCCTAAAGTAACCTTAAATTTTAAATAAACTATCTCGAACTATAAAAAACAGAGTTACAAAGAGAACTTCAGAAAAACAAAGGTAACAGTTTTACAACTTCTACATGTGTTATGTCAGAATTAGATACTCAAATCATATCACATTGAACATGGTTGTCTTGCATTTTCTTTAACAGAGACTAATAAGAAGAGATGATCACGTCAAATAAAAACTGCTCACACAGTTGTTCAGATGTTTCACCTAGGTAACAGATTGGGACTCAGTGATATTTTGCAAATTCTGGGGAGACCTCACCTTGATTCTGATCTCCTGAGCGCTAGAATTAATTTTTACCCGGGTAATTTTTGTTCTTCATTTCTCTGTGCGTAGCACAAAGCACATCCACTTTGGCAGTATTAATGGATAAAATGGATCCATGGTAATCACGGGAAAAGAGGCAGATAAATATGTAAAGGTTAAGTTCCCTTAGTTCGATAAAGAACTTTCACCTGCCACTAAATCCAACTGTGGGTTTAAAATCTGAGTATTAAGTTAAAGAAGGGGTTTATTTATTGTAGTTCATATCATTGTAGGAAGGGTTCTTAGAAGAGTAACCTAAATGAAACATTTTCTTTCCTTCTTATATTTCAGTGAGAACATTATACAGGTCATGCAAATAGATGAGAAATTAATAATTGAACAGAATGCAACTGAAAGATGATTTATGTATATTTGCATTTCTGCTTTATTTATAACGAAGAAATTTATAAGAAAGGCCAGCTGTACACTAATCAGAGTTAGAATGAGTAACCAAGAATGCCACATTCTCTTTCAGACCAGTTATTCATTATTCAAAAAGTACTCCACACCCTATATTTGGTTTAAGGCACAGAAGTGGAATGGAGCTTGCTAGTTTAGGTGACTGGGTTGCCTTCCTAATAAACAAATTTTCTTTTAGTGCTTCTATTTATAAAACCTTTTATGTTCATTATATTTATTCTTTTTTCCAATTTAGAATATTATCAGTAGCAATGTTATAAATAGAGAGCTTAAAAAATTTAAATAATGCTCTTGATCTTGATTAAATGATTGCTTTGCTTTCTCATTGGAAAATCACTTTTGGTCAAAGAGGAACGGGACCCCACCTCTCAAACGTGAAGTGACAGCAGTATCTGGAACAAGGAAAGCATATTTGATATTTTAGAAGAGTAGAAGATACAAGGTGGCAAAGATGCTTTCATCTGTGTTTTCCACGTTCAGGGGGAAATAATTTACTGCAAGAGTTAGAAGGCTTTGATTCATTCTTCATTCTCCGTGAGAAAAAAATGTCAGCTGCTTGTAGCTAGGTTTGCTAAAGTGAGGCTTAGGTTGGCCTCTAATTCATGCTTGGACATAATTACAGTATAAAAATAGTAATAAACGTTTGTGGTAACTTGGATTGTAGTTGTCTACATCTATTAGCTAAATAGCACACGCTTCAATAAAGATCTACTACATGTATGCAATAAAGCTGGATAACTCTAGCTGCAGGAGGTTCATGTGCTGTCACACACAGCAAGCCAGGTAAATAACCACCGCATTTGTTGCCTTGTGTACAAGCAAAATTTCCTTTTTGTACAGAATCATACATGGTGGTGTGGTTATGCATTGTATTTCTCAAAGATTAAAAAACAGTCCTGCTACTGCTAGTAGCCCCTCAGCTACTGCTTCACTTATGTGTGTATATGGGTGTGATTCCTTCTGCTGTTTTTCCCTCTCTCCTTTTTCTCTCACCTCCTTTATGGGCACTGTGAGAGAGAAATATGTGTGTATTCCTTTCTGACCTGGAAGGTTCTTCCACCTCTCTTTGCTGCCCTGTCTCCCTTTCCACCTCTGTATAATGCTTTCCACTTTCCTACTATTGAAAATTCAAGATTTTATACAGTCAGGTTCTGTAAATTTACTTCCTGTCTGTTCCCTGTATGGGGCCACAGTGTGAGTTTTTAACAGTTAAAAACTGTTAAAATTCATAAGAATTTTATACTTATTATACTGCAATACTGTCTGCACTCAGCTAAATTGGGATCCATAATGCCATTGGCTGTCCATGTTTAGGTAACAATTCATACTTCCAAAATCATTGGAGGAGAAATAAGGAGATGAGGGGATATGAAAATAATTTTATTTTATTATGTAAAGCATAATGTAACTAATTAGATGTTGACTATGTAAAACTGACTATGCAATTAAGTACTTATGCCTGCATCAAGGGTGTCCTGGGAACTGAAAACGGCATAACATATTTGTTGATGGAGTCACTAGTTGCTAAAAATCTTGATCAATATACATGTTAAGTTGCTATTCATGCGGTTACACATCTCTCTTCTTGCTCCTTCTCATCTGTATTCTAATTTTGATGGACATTGCCTCTCTTTCTCTCTGACCAGCTCATGATACGGGGTGGAACCTTCTTTGCTGCAACCTTTGCCTTTGGCTCCACAATGTCAGGAGGAATCTGAGCTCACCTTTCTCTTACCACCAGCGCTAAGGCAACAAAGCCTTCTGCCCCTGCACCTCACCATTAGCTTTTGCTGTACATATACAGCCTTCCTCCTGTACATGAGCATCACTTCACAGGTCATGAATGCCAGCTCCATCTAAATGTATCCTAGATTTTTTCCTTTTACAATGCATAAAACCTGAACTATTTTTTTCTAATTTATTTCTGGTTTGTTTGCTTGTATGATTTTTTTTAATAAGATACTGCAAAAAAATCACATATGTCTGCAAAAATGTTCAAACAATACCTTCACCACAACTATGCAGACTTTTTTCTGACATAAATGATGTCAGAGAGACAATGAATACTTGAGTACTGCTGTTGTCCTTTGTAGGAATAACACCTAGAAATGTAAACATATTTTCCTATTCATACATGCATTTTTTATACTCTGAAATTGAACTTCTAGATTCTTCTCTAATTGTTCATGAAGGGTAGAAGGCAATTATTTTCTCACAAGCTGTATTGCTTCATATGTCTAGTTTAGTATAGCTAACAGTGAATTGTTAATGACTGCTAAACCACATCAAAAGTATGGGGTTCTGGACTTTATTTGAGCTCCAGGGGTTCCTTATCAGTAAAGAGGTAAGTGCTTGATGCTTTGAGGGAGATATTACACATAAATCCATAGGGCAGCAGAAGTAGTGCAGATGAGATTTCTATTCAATGTTAAAGTTGTCAAATATTTTACTAAAAGCAACTTTTATGAAAATACTTGCTTGAAGAGGTACATTTGCATTTTTCCTTAAATGGAAAAATAAACGGGGGACTTCTGACAAATTTTGTTCTCTGTGTCCAAGTTAGTCTCTCTCTGTATTTCTGGGAGAGTCTTAATTCCATGTTCATAGAGACAAAAGTAATGTAGAAATACCACAAAATACTCCTAATGTTAAGTTTAAGCTTGTGCAGTTTCAACCACATTAAACTGTCGCGTAAATGTGACCGTTTTTAAGTGCTTATCAAAAATAGCTTGTTCATGAGATACCAAAGTGCTTGTCAATTGTTTACATTTGAATCAATACTTATGTAGAGTGTAGCAAATAAAAGTATGTTGGCCTGCACTGATGGTGAAATTTATAACTGAAGGATAAAAACTGTAATTTTAATATCCAGTGAAGGCAGAAATTGGGGAATTCACCATATTTATGACCTGTATATATTAACTCCAACTGCTTATATATTTTCTGGATTGATTCTTCAGCAGCTTATGTGTAGTTATCATTAAAGCCATCTTGCTGTTTTTCCTTGCACAGAGTATATACATTAATTGTAGTATAGCAGGTTTTTCACTCCTCTTTTGATGTTGTGTCCCTCCCTTACAGTATCAGGAGAACTGTCTTGCTTCAAAATCTCTTTTCAAGCTGCTCTTTATAACCAAAGCATATTTAGATGGAGTTACTGCCTTAAAATGCTATGTTAGCAAACCCACTGAGGGTAACTCTTGCACTTAGCTGTGAGCTAGTTGTTCGTTCATTGATTTTTGGGGTTTTTTTAATCAATAGGCATAATGACGCATTTTTTGTAACTCAAAATGTCAATACTACCTCTGCTTTTGCCTAACTAACCCCCCCACCCCCAATATGGTGTATAGATACAGTGGGTAACTAAATATGCTTGTAGTCACACAGCCACATAGCCAAGATTGAAGCTCTCCTGTTAGGTTTGTGTTGAGAGGAATGGGTTAAAGGTTGGAAGACTGTCGAGAAGGATTGTAAATCACTCAAGTGACCTTGCAGTTGGAAATAACTCTTGATAAGCCTCTGAGAACCACAGTCCAGTGATCCTCTAGCATGAACCATCTCTGCTTCTATGCCTCTGTCCGGGTGCTGCTTTGGGGATCCCCTCATTAGCAAGGTAATGAAAATAAATTTACTGGTTTTGTTCTAACTGCAAGTTTGTAGTTGTTCTGGCTGTCTGCCTGTGTCAGCTCACACAGTTTGAAACAACACCAAGAATATCTTCAAAACTTAACTAACTTTATAGAATTAAATAATTATCTGTCCCATCAGAAGTGAGGCATGTCATGCTTTATAAATACATGAGTCAGGGTCCTCATGTTACAGTATTTTAAATTCTTCATCTCTTTTTTTTTACTGCATGGATTTCAGGTATTTCTGTATGTTGAATTCGTGATGGTTTTTGCCATCCAGTGTCATAAAGTCCTGGCACAATTCTTCTGGCAGACCACATCCTTACTGGCCTGTCTAAATTAGCATCAGCAGCGAAGTTGCTCATCTCAGTCTTCACAGGGTTCCCTTTTCTTCACAGGGTTATGTTCAGGAATGTACAGGATAGCCCAGGTCCCAGCTCTGATCTCTGCAGAACTGTAGTGGCAACTTCCCTCCATTGCAGGAGTTAACCATTAACTCCTACTCCCTTCTCCCATTTCCTTCCCACCTGTTAATTATTTATCAAACTTTACTCTTAAGTTCTTATTTTAGGCTTAAGATTTCTTTTAAGGCTTAAGGTTTCTTTCAAAAGAAGTCCCCTTTAGGGGACTTAGTGAGAAGCCTTTTGGAAATCCCATAGACTCTATTAACTAGATCCTCATTGCTTACTGATCCTTTTAAAGGCTTTAAAAGCTTTTCCGTGCTATAATAAACACAGCCAAAGTTGGCAGTACGTTTTAAAAATGTGTACGATGAGGCAAGTACCAGGTGATTACTGTGTGTGGTATGTAATCCAAAAAACACTGTTTAGACATCTGGGTCACTAAGCTATGTTAATTACTCCTAATAAAAGGCTTTATGTCTTAACTAAGGCTTTACCATCTGGATTAATTAATTTTTCAAGGTATGTAATGATAACTGTGTGATAAATACATAGCTTATGGACTGTAGGGGTTTATTATTATTTGGAGGCAATCTGTAAATATATTATGAAAATGTGCAAAACACTTCAAATATATATAAACTTCAGTACCCCAAATAATGCAAACATAGACAGGACCACTTAACTAAACACATGAATTAATTATTTTCCAGTATCTTTAATTCTAATTGCATTGTGATCTACCCAATAGGGTATTGGTGATTATTTTGCTTAGGTCAGATTTCTTTTATGCAAGACATTAGGAAGACATCACTGTAAAGGTATTTTGGGAGGTAAGCTAAGAACTTATTTTTTTAAGAACACCTTATTTTTTATTAAATTAAGGAAACACTCTTTATTTTTAACACATTTTTATTTACTTTGCTTTTGTGCAGTTTGTTTCCAGAGTCCATGATTGATAAGTTGTGAGCATTTGAAAGTTTTATTAAAATTTATACCTTAAAAACAATCACTGTATGGAATTTTAAAACTTCTAAAAGAAATTACTGAAGTATACTGTAAACATGTTGATAGCCTATACTGACAATGGAAATAAAACTCCTGCTGCATTAATGCTGTTTTGTACTCTGCTGCAGATATTTGCGGTGAATGTAAAAAGCCCTTTGCAGAAGACAAGGGTGCAGAACACCAGATTTCTTCTTCAGTTCCTGAACGTGATAAACGATGGGAGAACAGCAGTGTTGGTTTGTCCGAACAGACTGCTCAGTGCCTCGGGTTTCCCCATCACTGGGCCAGCTCCATGCCAGGCACTGCCAGCACAGGCTGGGACTGAAACGCAGCTCTGTGGAGAAAGACCTGGGGGTCCTGCTGGACAACGATATGTCCATGAGCCAGCAGTGTCCCTGCGGCCAAGAAGGCAAATGGAATTCTGCAGTACATTAGGAAGAGCATTGCCAGCAGGTCAAGGGAGGTGATCCTGCCCCTCTGCTCAGCCCTGGTAATGTCACACCTGGAGTTCTGTGTGCAGTTCTGGGGTCCTCAGTACAAGAGAGATATGAAGATGCTGAAGGGGTTGCACTGGAGGGCAACAAGGATGATTAGGGGACTGAAGCATCTCTCTTACCAGGAAAGGCTGAGGAAGCTGGGCCTGTTCAGCCTCAAGAAGAGATGACTGTGAGGGGACCTTATTAACGTCTGTAAGTACCTAAAGGGAAAGTGTCAAGAGGATGGAGCCAGGCTCGTCTCGGTGGGGCCAAGCAACAGGACAAGAGGCAATGGGTAGAAACTCACGCAAAGTAAGTTCCACCTGAATACGAAGAACACCTTTTTTTCTGTGCGAGTGGAAAAGATTGTGGACTCTCCCTCACCGGAGATATTCAAGAACAGTCTGGATGGAATCCTGTGCGATGTGCTCTAGGATGACCCTGCCTGAGCAGGGAGGTTGGAACACATGACCCTTTGCGGTCCCTTCCAACCTGACCCACCGCTGCCGCCTCCCCCGCTGCCCCTGCAGCCTCCCTTCGGCCCTGGCGGCGGCAGCCCCAGCCCCGGCGAGCCGGCAGAGCTCAAGCCGGTTCGGCGGTTCATTCCGGACTCGTGGAAGAACTTCTTCAAAGGGAGACGCCACCCTGGCTCCAGCTGGGATAGCACGGCCTCCGACATCAGGTACATCTCGGACGGGGTCGAGTGCTCGCCGCCTCCCTCTCCCGCCCCGCTGCAGCCGAGGACCAAGGCTGTGCCTGGCTCCTACACGGACCCTTTCGGGGGGTCGGGCGGGAGCTACAACTCTCGGAAGGAGGCCGAGGCTATGCTGCCCTCCGGAGACCCCTTGGGCTCGCTGGAGCGCCGCGCCGGCACTGGGCAGACGTACAGCGAGCGGGTGGAGGAGTACCACCAGCGGTACGCCTACATGAAGTCCTGGGCAGGGCTGCTCAGGATCCTCGGCGTGGCCGAGCTGCTGCTGGGCGCCGCCGTCTTCGCCTGTGTCACCGCCTACGTGCACAAGGACAACGAGTGGTACAACATGTTCGGGTACTCGCAGCCCTACGGATACGGGACGGGCAGCGCCTATGGGGGATACTCCTACAGCGGGCCCAAAACGCCTTTCATCCTGGTGGTGGCGGGAATGGCGTGGATCGTCACGATAGTGCTGCTCGTGCTGGGCATGTCCATGTACTACCGAACTATCCTCCTCGATTCCAACTGGTGGCCTCTGACCGAGTTTGGGATCAATGTGGCCTTGTTCTTCCTGTACATGTCGGCTGCCATAGTGTACGTAAACGATACCAACCGGGGTGGGCTCTGCTATTACCAGTTGTTTAAGACGCCGATAAATGCATCTTTTTGCCGTGTGGAGGGAGGTCAGACTGCAGCAATCATCTTCCTGTTTGTCACGGTGATCATGTATCTAATTAGTGCGGTGGTTTCCCTAAAGTTATGGAGGCACGAAGCGGCCAGGAGGCACAGGGAATTAATGGAACAGGAGGTAAGTCATTAGTTATCGTTTTCTGTCTACTGGGTACCGCATGATGGGGAGCACTTGTAAGATCTTACCATGGCGTAGATGGAGGTGAATCAAGTGTCTTGTCTGCAGCAGGTCTGTAGCCTTGAGGTTGAATTTTAACCAGCCTTATAGTGTTAGAAACTGCCAAATGAGAGGCGTTTTTAAGGTGTCAGATCCAAAGTCTTGGAAACCTTTTTTTTGTTAATGTTTATAATTCACCTTGGGTAAGGACCTGGCACTGTTCTCTTCGTAATACTGGGCTCTCTTCCTGAGTCAGCTGATGAACTACTTCCTAGTGTGTGTTTTCCAAACAAAGGAAGAAACGAACAATGTTGATCTGTTCAGCAGGGTTAGGTGGCTTAAAGCCACCTAGCATTTATTTGAAAACTGTGCTTTGGGCACATCAAGTGCCTGTGTGGATAAACCTAAGAATGTGAAATACTTATTTTTACTTTGCAAGCAAAACTCTAAGCGACTTCTTTTTGCCTTTTCAGCTTTCCTCACAATAGTTATCAGCAAATATTAGTGATAACAGCGTTGGCTAAATTGCGGTGTCTCAAATTTCAGTCAGCCGCATCTTTTTCATGTAAAATATTTTGCCTGACTGCTGGTCTTGCCCACACTCTAAGCATTCGATACTTGCCTGGTTAATGATAAACTATAACGGTAGGGATTTAACACTCCTACCTAGAGAGTTCAAAGTAATTTGTGTAAAACTTCCTTCATTTGAAAACACCAACAAAAACCCTTCAAAAATGAGTAAGACTTTATATAGCACGAAAATTAAGGCGTGTCAGATGTGCATAAGCCTAACTTAAGGAGGTGTCAGCCTTTACAGGATTTTAGAAGGAGAGTTTAAAGTTGCCTTTCCTCTGTTCTGTGACTGCAGTCTGATTTGCAGCATTTTCATTTAACACTGGTTTCCATAAAACAGACTTTTCTTTTGGAAAGTAATTATAACTCTTAAATAGAAGTTTTTTAACCAACTGATAATGTGTCCTGCAAGAATGAGGTGATTGCCAGAGTTACACACAAGGTGTTAATTCTTCCCTGTTACTATCCAAGTGTTTTTAGGCCAGTTACTAAACATTTCTAAAGGGAATACTTTAATAATAGAGATTAGACTCTGGAGAGTGCTGTGCAAAACAGCTCCAGGTTGAGCTACCGGTTAGTTCAGTGTTGTGTGTTCTAGGCAATGAATTAAGCTCAGAGTGTTAGTGAGTTAACGTGGGCTGGAATGTGAAATAATAAAGGAGCTTGGGAAGTGGATGGAGTATTTCCTGCAAGCTGTTCCGTACAGCTGTGCTCTGGGAAATCCTGTTGTTCTGAGGTTTGGGTGGTTGTTTGCCGTAAACGCTCTTTAAATTAGTGGATCTGAAAATATTCTTTGTGCTAAATTTCTTCATACCTAAATATAAATGTAATTTTCTGTAGAGTATTATTTTGAAAATGTTTAAATTTTAGGAGTCTGTGCTTTTGCATACTATTTTTGCTGAAAATGAAACTTAGTTCTTTTCTTTCTTTTTTTTTTCTTTTTTTTTTTTGATAGATGAAAACACAATCCACTTTTCCAGAAAAGAAGGTAGGAAATAGGAATCTATTTTTCTGTTTACTGGTAATTCTAAATGGTTGTGACTATTTTAATTTATTTATTTACTTACTTATTTGACTGGGAACATATGAGGTTTAGTTCTTCAAGTTAGTTTGGACAGCATTCTCCTGCCTAGAAGATTCAAAAGAAGCTTGTTAAGAAATTACTCCTAGTTAGGCTAGGTTATAAAAATCTATAAAATTGAAAAATAGCAGATGTGAAGGCTACTTCTCCATGTGCTCTTACCCTTTTCTACAAGGTGACAAGTTCTGTAGCATTTATCACAGAGTTTGGCAGACATGACTAAAACAGGAGGTCATCTGATGTGTGATGGTTTTAGACTCTCACTCCTTCTGGCTGTGTGCGTAATTTGCAGGAGAGCCAGCGGAAGCAGAGTGCAGGTGCCCTGTAAGTCTAGCTTCTTCCTTGGTCTCTGAGACTACTCTTGAGACCCCCTTGCCAGTTTTAAAGCACCAGCAATGTTACTGTTTCAGCCACACGAAGTGTCATTGCATACACTGCAAAGATTGTATACGGTTTCCAGAGAAATTATGGTGTGTTAATTTCAGTCCTAAATGTCTCCTGTTGGACACTGTGAATTTCCTACCACTGTTTTCTCCGTTGATTCAATACTGGATCAGGATCCTTTTGTTTGTGTTCTAACAAGATTGCACATGTTTTTATTTGTGGATCAAGGGATGAATGGTGCAAAAGGACACAAGGAGAAAAGGGAACTCCAGAGAACTGAATGATTCCAGTTCATTCACAAATTAAATGAATACCGAAGGAAACTTCTGTACACTATTTTTTTAAGACATACAAACAAATCTTTCCAAACCTCCAGAAGTATTTATCTGTACTGCTCTTAGGACAAACTGAAGAAAAATACTGTGTGACGGGCATTACTGTAACTCATTGCACTGATTTTCTAATTACAATAGGAGTTGTAAGAAATATCTGTGACCTGCTTTTACTGCTCCCCAATACATGTATCTCTGTCTTCAAACGAGTTGCATATTTTGTAATTTATGTAAAACTGATTTCATTACGAACAAATTCTTTCTCTTTTAAAACAGTATGAAGATGATGACAGACCAAGAGAAGAAGTCAGTTACAGGCAGCTCAGATCAGTGGAAAGAAAACCAGAGCTACTTAATGGTCATATACCTGCAGGCCACATTCCTAAACCTATAGTGATGCCAGACTACTTAGCGTAAGTGACTTGATTTTGATGAACCAGCTTAGTGGAGGACACTTGAATAATGTTTGTCACTCTGCATTTCTCCTATATACACTTGTGGTTTCTCTTCTGTGGGAACTTGTAATTGTGTTTTAAGTTAACCTTAAGAAGTAGAGAGGATGGGACTGGTATCACTGGCATAAAACCGGTAACTATAAATAAGGAATCTCAATTAAAAAAACAAGCCTCAAATGTTAAAGCAGAATGTCATAATCTAGCAAGTACACTAACTGTCAAAGGAACAGGAGACCACCATACAGATATTAGAGGAGAAAAAGACATAGGAAATAGCCTTTTTAGGGCCTGAAATTTGACTACTCTTACGCCTTTTAAGTGCTAAATTTGTAACATGCTCCCCTTTAAAGGGTAGGCCTTTCCAAGTATGATGTCATAAATTAATTTTTATACTATTTGCCATGGGCACAAATAGAAATAAGGGAGGTTTCACCTGAATATTAGGAAAATATTTTTCTCTGTGAGGGTTTGCAGAGGTTTCCCAGAGAGATTGAGTCTCCATGCTTGGAGATATCAAAAGCTGTCTGGACACAGTGATGGTCTAAGTGTTCCTGACTGTGCAGAAGGTCAGATCAGATAACCTCCAGATGTCTCTTACAACCTCAACTGTACTGCAATTCTCTGATTTCAATGCTTTACAGACATGCAAATTTCAGCAGGTTATGAGATTAGCAAAAAATACAGAAATACACTGTCAAGGTGGAGAGTCTAAGTGTTAAGTATCTCTAAGATTTTTTTGTTTTTCAGGAAATACCCTGTAATTCAAACAAATGAAATGAGAGACCGGTACAAAGCAGTGTTCAATGATCAGTTTTCTGAGTATAAAGAACTGTCTATGGAAGTTCACGCTGTGTTAAAAAAGTTTGATGAGCTGGATGCATTGCTGAAGCAGCTTCCACACCATCCTGAAAGCATATATGTAAGTACCTTTGAAATGGGCTCATGGAAAATAGTGGTATTAGGTATTATTAGGCAGTTTCTGACTGTCTTCAGCTAGGGCACAATGTCTTCTAATGCTGGCTGTGACTTGGTGCCAGAGGAAGGTTCCCCATATGTTACATCTTCTCTGGGCATTAATTAGGGATACCAAGTTCCAGTTAAGATGTATACATGGTTTTCTGTGGGGTTTTGTTTCTTTGTTTCATGCTAGTAGCTTTTAAGTTCTAGTGAGTCACAGTTGATGTATTTTCATTATTTCTCAAATACAAGATTTACATCTAAAGTGTTAGAGCCACAAGGTACTGATTAGACGAGAATTCCGATGAGTATTTTGTAGAATTTACGTGAAGATATGGAGCACACTCAAAGTTTAAAAATCTGTGGTCTCTCATTAGGAACAGGAAAGGATATCAAAAGTTCTGCAAGAATACAAGAAGAAGAAAAACGTAAGTTTTTAGATTTACATTGCTACTGAATCTAATGACTAGCAAAGAGAGTGTAAATAGCCAGTACTTCTGACACTAGGCAGAATTCAGTATCTCAGGGTATCCGTAGCTATTGCAGTCTTCTGAAACTTTGGCAAGGTTAGGACACAACCCATACATTCATGCCAACAAACAGTTTTGAGAATAATGATTCCAGTAGCCACATGTGGGAAAAAACCCCAAACCACAACCCAGCAGTTGAGCATTTTCATCTTCTGAGAGTGTGCTTCATCTCTTGGCATTCTGCACTCAGAAGTCTAGCTCAGTTATATTCACTGACTGACACAGCCAACAGATGAAAACAGAAAACATAGTCTTACCCTTGAAAAGAAGTTTTGTATTTTTTGAGGAATGGAATTTAGACACTCTCAAAAAGTAATTTTCAGTGCAATCTTTGTAATTTTTAAATGTGGGTAGCAAATATGCATCTGTGTTCCATTAAAAACATAATGCGTTACAAATACCATTTTTTTCTCCATGGAGTTCAGAGTTTGTGTCCATGTTAGTTAAACTTCATTGCTTTTTTGGGAGGGGGGGAGGATTTATTGCATATTTATTGCAGTAAAAATGTAGGTATAAAATCTAAATTATGTAGTAGGATGTCATTTATATATGCATATTTCTGTTTTAAAACAGCTCTGTTGACCAAGTAACTACAGCATATAAAAGCAGAACATCTTCTGGCCTTTCATGAAGGAAGGGGAAACAGGAAATAAGAAAGGGCCAGGGAAAAAGAGTGGGATTTTTGAGAATATTTACATACTATCCTTTTAGTCAAGAACGTAATTGATAATAGACTGTTCTTGGAAGAGTCTGGAAGCCTAATATATTAATGTAAAGGTTTTTGTATTTTTGGCAGGATCCTTCATTTCTGGAGAAAAAGGAGCGTTGTGAATATCTGAAGAATAAGCTTTCTCACATAAAACAACGAATTCAGGACTATGATAAAGTCATGAATTGGAACATAGAAACTTAGCTATGCCTTCACCTCATGGATACTATTTTCTATTTTTTAAATCGATATGCGTATTTTAACCTATTTATTTACTCTTTGAACAGTACACTTACGGGGATTACTTAATCATATATTTGGATGCTGTACATTACTGATAGTTTCGTATGCAGATCAAATTGTAATTGAAGTTATGAGAGAAGTCAGGAAACTAATTCTGCTTTCATTAGTGCAAATACTGGCCTCTTAAATATGAATACTTTATTTGAAAATACTTCATTTGCAAACTTTCAAAGCTTACCAGAGAAAGCAGTTTCCAAATACCTTCTGGAAAGTTTGCACAGAAATGCTGTTAACAATTTTGGATTTTCTGTATATGTGATATGTTAATGATACCAGAAAGAGCTGAGCTGCTCTTTCTGTCTGGGGTTTGATGGACTGCCTAATTGTATTGAATAATTTGGGCAATTCAGAAGCTAGTTTAGTAAGAATTTTTGTATTGTATTTCCAAATGCTGTATGTTATGCCAGAAATTATCTTGAATTTTGCCCAGTGAGGGGGGAAAAATAACTTCATATTTAAGCAGCTGGGGGAGGGGGACTTGGGTTTGGTTTTTTTATTGCCCTCTTCAGAGATGATGCAACAAATCTATACTTGGCTTTAGAGGAATAGAGGAACAGGATGAGACATATTAATGTTCCCTTAGTGTTGCTGTAGGTCAGTGTGCTCTGCCTGCCTTTGCTGGATCATGCTGTTGGGGGTACATGTGTTTAAGGGCTTCACTCTTCATCAGCAAGTAACAGGACTTTTTGTCTAGGCAGCAGCTGTTAGTGAGCTTGGCATTCAGAGAGTAAGTACAGAAATGAATTCTCATTCAAAGTATAAATTGTTAGTATCCTCTAAAAAGGCCAGGTAAAACGTGTTAAAATACATACTTTCCAGAGCATATTTGCATAAATTCATTATATATTTTTATATTTTCTTGGGGATACTATCCTGGGGATAGGTTTGTATGTGCAAGTATTTTCATAAGCCAGTAAATGTTCTCTTTGTCTCCTTTTTCATATCTTTATTTACTTTAACTTTTTTTACTTACTAATATCGTTAGAAACATTGATATTTTCTTTGTACAGTTTTCTACTACTGCAATTTGTCTGTTCTGAAATGTTTTTTAATATAAAAAAACCCCACCAGTGTAGCCATATTACTCTACTGCTTATAAAGACATTTTGTTAGAAAAAGGTGCTCTGATTACAGTTATTACAAATTTTGTTAGTGATTTGTTTTTTCTTTGAAAGAACGTTTTTAACTTCTGCCTTAATTTAAAGGAACAACATCAGGAAAGCCTTTTCCAGTTTAGTATGGTCGTGGTAGTACTACCTCTGCTCTTCACTGCTGGAAATGTATTAACATACCTCACTCTGACCCCTGTAGCCCTTCTGGTTTTTCAGCCCTTATCATTCACACTGCAGTCCTGATGGCCATGCACCCACCTTCATTTTTGTAAAATTGACATTCCAATTTTATCAGCCACTTAATTCCAAGAGCTTTAGTGGATGAAGTAAATAGCCTGAAAACACCAAGATGCCATGGGAACACTAAGAGAATTTGAAAACTTGGCACCTCTTCATTTCAAAGCCTTCAGTCTCATCTACTTGGAAGGTGCCTTAGTATTTTCATTGTTCTGAGAACAGATGAAGGCCAGTTCTATGCCTTGTTCTCTCTCTCTTTTTCAGTGCCTCTCTCTCTGGTTCTGGTTTCTGTTCATTTCAAAGGAGAAACCTCTCTTCCTTATAAAGGAGATGGGTCAATTTTTTATACTTGTGCTGAATGCTTGTTAAATTGTTCTTTGTAAGAGAAGTACTTGTCCAAATCTCCACAATCTAAATAAGTGACATCTCACTGTACAGCCAGGTTTCTCGGTTTTTCTCAGTGAGAGTTCTGGGCATTGCATCAGTAACAGAAGAAGATTAATGCAAGTTTGAGGATCAACTGGTGTTCATAAAGTGCTAACAATAAGCTGACTGATGTTTTCTTTGGAAAATTCACAGTCTTCACGCTTAATAGGTCTTCTTTCTGTAGGACAGTGAGACCCAGCTCCAGGCTCCTTTTGACAGTGGTCTGAGTTTCAGTCTTCGAGAAACTGGCTCCCGGTCCCTCAGACAGTGTCTACATAGCATGTGGAGAACCATCGTGCTGCTTCTTTCCTGCAAAGTTTCCACCAAATGGATTGGGAAAAGGGAACACCATACCTGTGCCTGGAATGAGGAAATTAAGCGGAAACATCTGTATGTGGATTCTGTTTCCCAGCAAGATGCCAAAAGTGTGGCCAAGTAGATTTTCCAAATGTTGGGAAGAGAAGCTGGGACAGAAGTAGTCCCTTCTGCCCCCCTTTTGGGTTCCAAACAGGATTAGTATAGGGCATGACAGAAGAAAACTATCATCCTAAGGTTTGCAGGCCAACCTAAGGCTGCAGCAACGTGTTGCAACCATTACAGTAAATTACTTGCTCAGTCCTGTATCTGTTACAGGCCTCAGGACTGCTAAAGCACTTCTGGTGTGTACAGTCTGTGCGCTGGTTTTGCTCTAACCTACAAATGGAGGACTGAAAAAGGTCTTGTCAGCATGCTACAGACATGCTGAAGAAAAATTGTTAGTCTAATATTAGTCTAACATTTTCATCTCTCAGAGAAATTGAGATTAATGAAATAAGAATTAATGTCTGGAAGCTGAAGCAAGTAGGAGCAAGACAGAAATTAGGAGGAAAGTGAGGGAGAATCCCTCAATCTGAGTTACCATCAGAACTACAAGGAAAGTGGTCTCTTGATATCCTTAAAGAATAGACAGCATACTCAAGACGAAACTGAAGTTTTTAGATGATTATCACCTCAATCTCTCTGTGCAGCTCCGAATCTGCGCTTCTGCATGTATGTGTAGACAATCTGCTCTGTGGTCTTACTCATGTGACTGCGCTTTTGCAGAAGTTAGTTAACACATAAATGAATCACCGAGGAATACTGCCCTGCATCGGTGGGCATGCCTTTAGTTACAGTCTGTCTTCAAACAGGAGTGTATACAACAAGCAGTTTTATCCTTCAGTCCTCCTGTCAGAAAATGCTTGCCTGGCTCCATAGATCTGCAAAGCAAGATGCTCAAGATTTTTAGCGTTTCTACAAGTATTATAGTTTCTAAACTGGATTTTTGTTTCTTCTTGGCTTTGTAAGCTGTTGGGTATCCTCGATCAAAACAAGTGTGGCAAGATTGGCATACTTTTTACTAAACCGTGCATTTTTTCAGGCCAGATAAAGGGGTGCCTAAAAAGCATACCCAAAAGTTTGTCTTACACAACAGTCTGACTAGCTTTCATGACAGTATATTGACTACAAATACTCATGGCAATGAAAAACCTGATTGTTTAGAAATTGTGAAAGAAGGTATCCAGTATGTAATTTATTAATTTCAACACTGTGGTGGGATTTCAAGCACTTGTACAATCGAGTTTTACAGAATTACTGTATATGCTGTATTCCAATCCAGCACTGAAATTCTAGGCCCTGACAATAAAAAATATTCCTGTTCTGAAAGAAGTCTCATTTCTCACTTTTTGTATTAAAGCCATCAGCTTGCAGCAATTTTTCATTTCAGTGTTTCATAGATTGGACCTTTTCCTTGTAAAGAGAAGGTGGTGTATGTTCTAGTGGGAGTCGATCAAACTACAACTATTTCAGTTCCAGGAAGAAACTCCTGACTTTTCAAAGGATTCCTGTTTTCCTGTCTTCAGACTGCCTTCCTTCAAAAAAATCACTGATTTTTCCCAGGTGTGGTTTAACTGAAAGCTAATTAATTTCTCCTCTCTTTCCATTATAATTATACATTGCTCCTGATAAATGCAACAAGCTGAAGGGTGGAGAAGTGGTTAGTTTTTCCCCACTCCTGTTTCAAGAATTGTTACTACTGTTTACATGTTTTCTTCCTCGTTTATTGTCTTACTTGGATGCAGAGTGAGACTCCTTAGAAACGGATGCTCAGTAACTTTCCTGTAATTCAGGAGGTGAAGCCCAGTCTTGGCACACTTCCACTGTATCCAGCAAAGTTTTAATTGTTCTGCAGAGCAATCAGCAATTAGCTCTGATCTAATCCTCACTGTGGTGCTTATGAAATGGAAACTCTCGGTGACATGAGATGAATACTCAATTATTTTACGTAGATGCAAATCATAATTACGTAACATCAAAATACCTGAAACTTCTTGCTTTTGCTGGCAGGGCGATAGATGGCTGCCTTCATTAACCGGCCTATGAACATCTTTATGTGTTAAAATCCAGCGCTTTTTCCAGGCTCCTGCGTTCCTCTATTAATTACTGAAATAGCCTCAGTTAATTGCAGAAGTGCCACCTAGACCCAGACAGTGCCGTGACCCCGGGGGCTGTGCCTGGGGACACGAGCGAGGGGCCACCCCACAGCGACGCCGCCGTGGGCTCCGCGTCCGCAGGGGCGATGTCTCCGTGAGGCGCCTTCCCTACGCCTCGTCCCCTCCATGGCCGTGCTTGGAGTATTTTGGTGCTGTTGTGGGAAACACAACGGAACGTTCCCGGAACGGTCGCTCCGCGGCCCGGGCGGCGGCCGGCACGGTTTGGCGGCGCACCGAGGCGGAAGAGGGCGGGCGCCGACGTGTCCGGGGCGGCGGGGCCTGGCGNTCCCTTAGCGCCCCGCATCTCCCC
Source organism: Ifrita kowaldi (assembly GCA_013398055.1). NCBI lineage: Eukaryota > Metazoa > Chordata > Aves > Passeriformes > Cinclosomatidae > Ifrita > Ifrita kowaldi. Next base: position 32,500 of record VZRS01003126.1, read on the forward strand.
ACAGCCCCTCGTAGGCTCCTCTGCGCCCCACCAGCCGCCCTCAGCGCCCGCCGAGATGGATGACGAACCCGAGCGGACCAAGCGCTGGGAAGGAGGCTACGAAAGAACATGGTATGTTCTTCTCCGCTCACCTTTCTCTCCTTCCTGGCGAAGGAGGAGGAAAAATCTCTCCTCTGCCCACTGTAACAGTCTGTTTTGCGTAGGGAAATTCTTAAGGAAGATGAATCCGGGTCGTTGAAAGCAACCATCGAGGACATTCTCTTCAAGGCGAAGAGGAAAAGGTACTTGGTATGGCCACGAGTCTGCTGATAGTACTGACCTGGTCAGTTATAAGGGCTTGATCATCCTCAGACTGGGTCGTCTGGGGTGAGTTAAGCATAAGGCATGCCTGGAGGATGTGTTTATGTCCTTTCTCCTTCAGAGGGACAGGTGCATGCCAGATAAAATGGTGAAAAATTAATTTTATAGCTAATCTAAACATTGAATGTATACAAGCTAGGTATCCGATGTGTATGCAAGCTACAGGTCTGATGAAAGAGTGCAGAGCACTGCAGTTGCAATCGGCATAGCTTAGAGAAATCTTCCAGCAATTTTTTTCATCTACAAATCAGAAATCACAGGATAGTTTGGGTTGGAAGGGACCTTAAAGATCATCTCGCTCCAATGTGCCATGGGCAGGGACACCTTCCACTAGACCAGGTTGGTCTGAGCCACATCCGACCTGGCCTTGAACTCTCCCAGGGATGGGGCATCCACAGCTTCTCAGGGCAACCTGTTCTAGTGCGTCACCACCCTTATGGTAAAAACATGTTTATCTCTAATCTAAATCGACCCTCTTTTAGTTGAAAACATTGCTCCTTGTCCTATCACAACAGAAGCTGGCTTTTGGTATCATGGTTACATGTTTCTGTTTCAAATTTCAGAGAAATTGCTAAAAAAAACCCCCTAAGTTTTGCATTATTTCAAGTTATGTTAAAACTGGATTTGTCAAATTTGGATAAAATTTTAAAGTTTCATTAAACCTGATAGGAAGAAATAGTTCATTCTTATTTTCTGAGAGGTGTGAAATCTGTGGTTGAGTTGTGGGGTTTTTCAGTTTAAATCAGTCTGCAGTTTGTTACTGCTGCGTATTTGCCAGAAGTCTAGTATTGGATTTGTTCTGGACTTCTTTTTTAGGAGCCATTCACTCTTTTGAATTTGACTTAAATTCTTCTGTGTTTTGTTAGACTCTATGAACACCATGGACAAGTTCGTCTTGGAATGGTATGTTAATGTCTTAACCCTCTTCTGCCCTTAGTCCAAAACTGCTTGGCTGGAGGTGGTAATCTGGATCTGAAATACACTTCTGGTGGCCTAACAAACTTCATACTGAACTTTGTGGTTTCCACCATTTTAATTTCTTTTTAAACATTCTCTGTTCGTTTGCAGTGTGGATGTGAAGCGTGGCTGTTCAGGGTTGCAGGTTGGACACACAGGGTGCGTTTGGCAGCACAGCAGTCAGATCACATGCACTCAGACTTGCCCATTTCTCTTCATGTGAAAAATGAGCATAGTGGAAATGGGTTGGAAATAACCACATTGCTCTGTACAACGCTGAGCTCTTCAGATGAAGACATGAATGTTCAAACTACGCATGTTCTGTAGCTAGTCATGGGAGGAAGAACAGTGTGCGTTTTTCAAGCAAGAGGCTTTTTTCATTTTAAGAGAAAAGTGGAAAAATGCATTACTTTTCAGGTGATGTTAATTGCACCACTCAATATATTGAATTTTCAGTTAGAGGGAGGAAGTAGTGGCTTTTTAAAGTAAATGGAATAATGAAGTAATTTCAATGAATGTATTCTGTGAGTGATTTTCATATATGGTGGAAATGCAGATGCGTCACCTTTATGTGGTTGTTGATGGATCAAGAACAATGGAGGACCAAGACTTAAAACCGAACAGACTTACTTGCACTCTGAAGGTATTCCTGCATTCAAAAGTTTTTTCTTACTAAGCCACCTTTTCTCTGTGAACTGGTTGCATTTTGCATTTAAAAGAATTGCAGTCTCCTGTATGTGCATGGCCTCATCTCTCTTTACATTTTCTCCTTCTTCTGATGCTAGTCTGTTGCTTTCCTGTTTTTTGAATAATAAAGTCTGTGTGGCTTTATTTTGCCTTGCACATGTACTTCTGTACAGTAAAAACACTTTGTGAGGGCATATTATGGGAAGACACATTTGGAAACTGTGGAAATTAAGCGTTGCCTATAATAAGGAGATGACATGTTTTAATTACGCATCTAGAATTGGTTTATATCTTTTCCTTACAGTTGGGGTTTCTTTATGAATTCTTATTGGAGAGGATGGTAGATGGGAGTTGAACTGGATTGCTGTTGCAGATTGTGGAGGACTTGAACTATGTACATCGTGTTCTATATGGTCTTCTCCAACAATACTAAAGCATTAAATCCTGGATTTTGATGGTTTTGTACAGATCAGTGCTTTTTCGTGTATTGTAAACCTCCATTTGAACTGGCAGGAATCTAGAACTTGAACACAGGAAGTGAATAAAATAAGGGGGGAGTAGTTTCTTCTGAAATCTACACTGCGTTGGTTACATGGGATGAAGGAGGAGGGATGGGGTGAAAGAAGAATGGAAAGGAAAGGCTCATTCCCCCTTTTTCTGTTACCCAACTTCTGTTTTGTTTTTTTAGTGATACTAGATGTTTTGCAAGTATCACCTACTTAATGCATGTGGAATAAAAGTATAATTAGTTTTTAACTGTCTTTTCTTTATAGTTACTGGAATATTTTGTTGAAGAGTACTTTGACCAGAATCCTATTAGTCAGGTATGTACAACCATGCAAGAAACAAATAACAGAAAGCTATTTTAAAAGGTAGTTTTGGGTATAACACTACCTAGTAAACTGTTTTCAGTTTATGTGTACCTTCCCATCCCTTATTCATCAGTCTATTGAAATTCTTGTTTCTGCCTGTTTCTGCTCGGCATTTAGAATTTTAGAAGATTCCTTTTTGTACCTTTTAGTAGTAGTAATGAAAATACAGGAGTGTTTGTTAACTGATGCATCATGTTATGCTGCTGTTTTTACACTTGAAGTTAAACTTGTATAGACTTGTATGGTTAAATAATTTCATAAAGAAGCAAAAAATGTATAGTAAAAATCTAAATAAACTCTTTTTAAAAAGTTTCGTCTTTTTTTCTTCCCCTTTTTCAGATTGGCTTAATAGTAACCAAGAGTAAAAGAGCGGAAAAAATGACAGAACTCTCAGGTAGGGAGGTAGAATTTTTTTCATAAATTGGTAATGTTTTTATCCTTTTCACTGATGTTACAACTTCTACCTGATACACTGCTGAAAATGAAGTTATGTTATCATAATTAGTTTTAATTTAAAAGATAAATTATTGCAAGTTGTCTGAAACCATAGCCTTTATTTTGATCTGTTTTGATCCAGAATTGTCATTGTGTGCTTGTTTGCAATCAAGTCTTGACCAGAATGCAACTCAGATATATTCTGTTTCCCCTATAGTTAATTTTCTACCCTGTTTGTTAATTTTGTATGTTACAACATCTGTGTGTTTTGTGAGATCTGATCAGATGTTAAGAAGTCAAGGTTTGTCTGGTTCCTGCGTGCTGTTAGGCCAATCTCTGGCTTCAGCAGGCTTCATTGAGGAAATTGAGGATCAATCAACCTTTGAACTGCACTTTGAGGATAACAGAGGAAACAAAACTCTTTTTCTGTTTGTGACACACATCACATTCATGTTCAGTGCTTAATGATACCCAACAGTGATTTTATTCTTTTTGGCTGCTAAACCTTCTGCAACTGAGTGCCTATAGAGTAAATGTCTGTTTTAGTGTTTTCTGCATTCTGATCAAGTTAACAATTTCTAAGGAAAAATACAGACCAGTCCTACTTTGAAAGCTGTTGTTATACAAGTACACTTCATTACACATGCAGTTTAAATATTTTGGTTCTTTAACTTGTTATTTCAGTTAAATAGATTGTATTTTTTTCACTTATAGGAAACTCAAAAAAGCATGTAACTGCTCTGAAGAAAGCAGTGGATATGAACTGCAGTGGAGAGCCTTCTCTATATAATGCCCTAAATTTGGCCATGCAGACTTTAAAGTTAGTATATACATGGAGTTTTTTTGTTTTCTTTGTGATTGTGACTTTTTGAGAGGCAAGGACAGAATTTTTTCTAAGTAGCATCCTGCATCATGCTGATTTGAGTCTTTAAAAGGTGACTTTATGTCCTCTTACAATACCAATCATCAAGTTAAATACTCTAGTAGTGCAGATGTTTATTTTCTACCACTAGATGCTTGTATTTAGTGGTGTGCTTCTTACAGAAATGAAATTTGAAAACCAAGTTGATGATGGTATGTAGATACTGTGATGAAAGACACCACAATTGTTTTTTACTGAAGGGTTAAGGTATGAGAGAGGACAGAATTAGGGGTTAATAATGTAAGAGAACAGGAAAAGAAACAGCATTGTGTCACAATAATCTTGTGAGAGTTTTGGCATACTTCAGAAAGATCAATTTTCAGGTAGGATAGATTCAGAACACTGGTTTGCTATGTGAGGTATTGAGATGTATCCTAGTTCATGGAAGACTGAATAAAGAATTACAGCTAAAAACACTGACAGAACAAAACTAAGAATCCGTGTAATGAAAAGCTATTTTAATTGTTAGCTGGAAGAGAGTTTTCAACTAACAACTAGAAGTAATTAAAAGTAATGTATTTACGCTTAGGAACTTATAAGAGGTTTTTAAGAAGTCAGGAAGACTTGCTATAGTGTTGCTAGTTTGAAGTGAATTTTGCCTGTGAGTATGGGTAAGGTACAAAGGATTCATTACAGCAATCAATCAGGTAACAACTACACAATTAAATACTGTATTTTAGATGTTGGAAAGATTTGGCTTTCAGAAGGTGAAAATCTGGTGCTCAGACAAGGATCTTATCACAGTTTCTAGAGGACTTCATATCATGTCATCTTCTGACTGATACATTAAGGTCCTTGGAGATTTTATTGTACCAATAGCTAAGTGTGCAGAAGTAAATTAACTGGTGTACTTTCCTTAGGCACATGCCAGGACATACAAGCAGAGAGGTTTTGGTAGTCCTCAGCAGTCTGACGACATGTGATCCAGCCAACATCTATGATCTAATTAAGGTACAGAATTGAAGTTTGACTACTGCATTGAACATCCAAGCTACTGGAGGAAAAACAGGCATTGCAGTGTCGTCACAAATTAATCTTTATTTAAGACTTTAAACCTTTTTACTATTTCTTGTTCTGCACATGAATTTGAGTATGTTTTTTTCTCTATTTGAAGTGTTTAAAAGCAGTTAAGATCAGAGTATCTGTCATCGGCCTAAGTGCGGAAGTTCGAGTTTGTACAGTACTTGCCCGAGAAACTGGTGGTATGTATCTGAAGTTCAGTAGTTATACTACTAACACAGGTTTAGAACCAAAATTAAGTAATTAATTTGTTATGTATTCATTACTGCATTTTGATATTTAAGGATGAATATTTTCCATCCTGCTGGCAGAAAATTAAAGGGTTTCCTAAATTTACAAAATACACAGTAGTAAGTGAAGTTATTATCAGCTGGTAGCTGCAGCTCTAGAAGGAGGAAGTACATGTATTTTCAAACCCTGTGTTCCACATATAAAGCTGTGTGATGTGGAACTTTATCAATGTAACTTGCTAATATCAATTGCTACAGAGGTAACTCTTACAGTATGAGTACTACAGTGTAAAGTTGGAGAAAAAGCTTTGTGCCTTCATATCTAATGTAACATTCTGTTATTCCTAATTTTAAAACTTGCTGTTTTCAGTAGCATTAACAGGGCTGCTTTTTAGGAACAGGATTGGATAAATACCTGAGTTGTTTTCTGTCATTTGGAGTGTAGGTTTGTACTGTTTCTTGCTCATAACCTGACAGTAAGGCATTTCTTCATTTGTGACAGGAACATACCACGTTATTTTAGACGAAAGTCATTATAAGGAACTGCTGATGCACCATGTTAGTCCTCCACCTGCCAGTTCAAGTTCTGAGTGCTCCCTTATTCGAATGGGTAGGATATGGTTTTGTCAAACTGCTAGCGCAAGATTTGCTTTGTCTTTTTCTTTATTTGCCTCTTCTGTGTTAAAACTATACAAATAGTAGGAAGTGTAATAAAGACATTGTGCATTTTTTTTATTTTAACATTTATTTTGCTAAATAAGTATCAGTTTTCATGATGTTGTTCCTGCAAAGTAGTCAGCTCTTAAATAAAGCTTATTAAGTAAGACAAATTACTGAACAGAGTTGGAAACAATGAAGTGGAATGATACTGATTGCACAGCAGTTGTTATAAATGTAATATTTAGAAATGAAGGATGAAAAGCTATTTTGTTTCTCCCTCTGCTTTTTTCCCTGCAGAAGGCAACTGTTACAAGTATTAATTGATTTTAAGAGCCAGAGGTAGTTCACATTTATTAGGAGCACTGCTGTAGTGTTCTGTCAACAAGTAGATTAGGTACCTTTTCTTTTCCTGATATGTTTCTTAATAAATTTAAGCTTGGAGTTAAACCAGAATAGGAACTCTGATGCTGTAAGGTAGAGCATTGAGTTCTCACTTTCATCCACCCTTTTCATAGATAAGAATGTATGTATTTTTATGTCTAGATATAGATACCGAAGAGGTTTACTTCTTGTAGATAAAGCCTGAGCAGCAGTTGGAAAAACAACTTCTCACTTGTCATGGTCTGTAAAAAAGAAATGGTAGAAAGAAAGGTATGAGCCTCCAAAAAGTCCTGTAGTCTCATCTGTCACTTGGAAGGTGAATACAGGCTTGATGGATGCATATAAAAATATTTCCCCCTTAATTAGAAACTATTGTTTAAGTGAATATTTGTGTGCTGCTCATTCTGCTTTCCTACCATTGCACATAATTTTCTTTTTAACTGTTCTTCAAAAATGGGCTTCTGGTGTGCTTCAGTTAACACAAAGTCTATGACAAAGACATTTTTTCATTTGAGGGGGAAGTAAAGTCAGGGAGGTGTGGATGTAGGTAAAGACCTTTAGGAAGAATTTGGTACCTACCCAAGAGTGTAACAGTTCTCCTGTAATAACAAATGGGAAGGAGATAGGCCTGAATGTCTAGAGCAATCTTTGAACTTCCTCATTAAAGCAAGAAACTGACACATTACTTGCATGTTTAAAATTGTTAATATGGGATGTTTTTCTCGTCAGGTTTTCCTCAGCATACTATAGCTTCTCTAGCTGATCAAGATGCAAAGCCCTCCTTTAGCATGGCGTAAGTAGCATTGATTACAATTCAATGAGCTGATAAGAATTCAGTATTAATTATTCAATATTTAGAAAATCTGCTTGACAGTGAAAGTATTGCAAAATAATATGAAGAAAAGACTTCTCAGTAGAAATTTTATTTCCATTGGTAGCTCAAATATGTGGCCATAGTTACCTTTGTTAAATATGTGTTTTAAAATTTGCATTGAAGTTTTTTGAAGGTAGTAACTGGTACTTAGTTCTGTTACACAGTGATTGGGACACGTAGGTGGTACAAGGTATGAAAGTAATTACTGCCAATTTTACTTGCAGTTCTTGATTTAAGTATTATTATCATTATAAAAGATAATTTTGAAGATGGAAGAATAATATCTGAATAAAATACTTTTTATGTATTTCTTAACGTGACTTTAAAGGGAAGTTTAAAATAGAGGCCTCATTTGATGACTGTACCAGTGCATTTCTCAATGAAAAAAAAAATTGGTTTCCAGGGTGATAGGGGAGTCTGAATTTCAGAAGGAAACAGTGTCTAACAGCGTGTGCTGTTTGAAAGAATAACTACTACGTGCATCTTAAAGTCAATACAGAATATGTTTGTGTCTAAAAAGAAACAACCATGCAGTTATTGTTCATATTTTTATTTTTAAAGATTGGGTCCTTTATATGGAAATATTTGGTCTTTGTACCTGTGGGAAAATGTGGTTACTGATACCTCACCATATCAATTGTTTTCTGACACTTGCACATTAAACCATTGCATGCAATCTAGTGAAACTTTTTTAATGATTTGTTGTGTAAACAACATTATTTATAGTTACGTAGAAGTATGGTATTATCTCTTAAGTACTGAATTGTTTCTTTCTACTGTAGGCAATTGGAAAATAACAGTGACCCAGGTCTCACACTGGGTGGATATTTTTGTCCTCAGTGCAGAGCCAAATACTGTGAGCTTCCTGTGGAATGCAAAATCTGTGGTAAGTAGCAAGAAAAGGTGAGCGGATGAATCAGGAGTTTGTGGTAGGAGAATTAAGGGGTAGAACAATTCAGCTGTACTTAGTAACTAAAAGCCAGCTCTGCTTTAAGAGTCCTGTGTTTCTGTGACCTGGGATGTCAACTTCATCCAAATGTCTTTCAGGATTATACCTGTAACAGTAAACCTGTATCATATTCCTTGGCACAAGGAATATACCTAAGGCAAAGTGGGGAAGAGGGGTGATGCACACAGGTGTGGTAACTTCTCAAGAATCCTCGTTTAACGAGACACACCCATGCTTCAGACTCCTCAGTGCAAGGTCATGGAAATAGAGTGCTTTGGAGTAAGAGGACAGAAATACTCCCTCCAGGAGTACCTGGATGAAAGATTTCCAAGTTGAACCCAAGGGCAGGCTGCATAGTGACACATGACAGGCTGTAGAGTTGTAAACAGAAGCCCTTTGGTCTTGCAAATGTTAATGGACTGTGCAACCAATGATGCCTCCCCCCATTGCTCTTAGTGAGGGTGGGAGGGAGGATTAGCGTGGTTTGTAGTATTAATATTGTGAGGAGGTTCTGTTCTCCTAGCTTCTACAGGCATATGACTAAAATATGATAGGTATTACCAGGATGCATGTATTTGGAAAGAGGATGAAATAATTAGTTTTGGGTCACTTTATGCTAGTTTAATTTTAAGTTTTTCTTACCAGCATGAGTTTCATTCCAGCAAGGGAATAGTGTAAACTGGAGAAATCCTGTGTATCTGCAGTGGATTCTCCACAGCTGCAGCAATCCACAGAATAACAGTTTGGAGAGTTACAACACATGTGAGTGAGCAATGGAGACATTTGTGCCAGTCCATGCCCCAGATAACCTCTTCTCATGGTCGAACCCCAGCTGGCGAGTCAGCCCCAGACACCCACACACTCCCCACTGGTGAGATGGGGGAGAGAATCAGAAGTGTGAATGTGAGAAAACTCACGGGTAGTGTTAAAGGCAATTTAATAGTTACAGCAAAAGCTGTGCACACAAGCCAAGCAAAGTAAGTAATTTATTCACCACTTCCCATCAGCAGAATCTCCAGGAAAGCAGGACTCCATCACAAGTAAAAGTTACTTGAGAAAGTAAATGCCATCACCCTGAACATTCGCCCTTTTTCACCTTCGCCACCCAGCTTTATAGGCTGAGCATGATGCCATGTGGTGTGGGATATCCCTTTGTTCTGTGGTGCATTTTGACTGCAATCCTGACTGTATCCCCTCCCAATGCCTTGTGCACTTCCGAGGCTACTCACTGGCGGAGCAAGAAACAGAAAGGGCCTTGATTGTGTGTAAGCACTGCTCAGCAGTAAAGAAAACATTCCTGCCTTATCAACCCTATTTTCAGCATAGATCCAAAGCACAGCCACATGCTAGTTAGTGCGACAAAAATTAACTGTTTTAAAACCAGCAGACCTGTGTTAGCTGAAATGGGGCTATGGCATGGTTTTGGCAGTTGTGTAGCAGGCTGTAGTAGAGGTTTGTAACAGGGCATCGTTTTAACTGGTGGTGTGACAGAGCAGAACTATCATTGCCAAAAGCAGCTTCCTAACTTCACCACTCTGTGTGTTGTAAATGTATTTCTAAAGACCGAGTTAAATGTTTTCAGTAGAAATGTGAGCAATATGCTTGGTCTTTATATTTGAATTTAAAACTGGACAGGATTACAGGTTTGGCTAATGGAACAAATAATTTTATTTTTTAAAATTCTTAGAAGCACTCAACCACTGAGTAATTAAAAATATTATTTTTCTTTTTTACTTTATTTGATACAGAAAAGTTTTTCAGTAAATCCTCCCTTGTAACAATTTTGGTGTCTCTTTATTTGCAGGTCTTACATTAGTGTCTGCACCTCACCTGGCTCGGTCTTACCATCACTTGTTTCCTTTAGATGCCTTTCAGGAAGTTCCACTGGAAGAATACAAGGGGGAACGGTATGCAAATCATATTTGTGATAATGAGTGTACTTGTGAATCCTGTAATTTTTTTGTCACAAAAATAAGAATAGCTGGTAACAGCTTCTTTGCTACTGGAGATCCTGAGTGTTTGGGTGGTGTGGGGCACCTCTGGCATTAAGAAATATTTGTAGTTTCCATGAGCTGTGAGTTCAGTTGAATAGCTGAAATAATTTTCAGAAATTGTTGCTGTGTATGAGATCTTTTTTAAACACTGATTTACACACTCTTGACTCTTTTTTTCAGTTAAAATATACAATTTTGCTTTTAGGTATTGTCAAGGTTGCCAGGGAGAAATAAAAGATCAAAATGTAAGTAGGTTGAATGGCATTGCAATTTGAATTGAGGGGTGTGAGAAATAAAGATGATCCTTTAGCGCTGTCTTCTAAAGACCAGAAAAATATTTGGGAAAGTTAATGTCATGGTTAACTAGAGTTCTGTGTTGAACAGTCATGTTTTCTAGACTTCAAAGTCCGCAGAAGTGTGGAAAGGGATTTCCTAGTGAGCTGCATTAAAAAGCTTCCACTCTCAGCCATTTGGAAGCATTTAGAGTGACCTGAGCTCAACCCTGTGGATATAATTGCTGTCAGAAGCTTTAATTCAATTGAGTTTCTGTGATGCTAGCAGTATAGTCTATTTACATTCTCTTGATGACATAACTGTTGCTCTACTGTAGTGCTATGATGATGATAGTTTTTGCTAATTTGACTTGCCTTTCTATCCTTTCCACACAGGTGTACATATGCAAAGTGTGTCAGAATGCATTTTGTGTGGAGTGCGATATGTTTGTTCATGATTCGCTGCACTGCTGTCCTGGCTGTATTCACGAGCACCCTGCTCCTCTATCTGTATGATCTCATCTCTTTTTAAAAATTGCTGTATCTTTGTCATTCTTGCATGAATCTAATTTGTTTATCCAGCCATCGCTTTAACTGATCCATCTCTGAACAAGAAGATGATTACAGAGGGATGAACAGTGGAGTAGGTGCAAACTTTAAAGTTTTAATGACTTTATTACTGTTAATATATGCTTGAATTATCTGTATCTATTTTCTTTGTTCTTGTCTAAAGAACTATGGCTTTTTGTAGCTGTTATTATAATAATGTGTATATTTGTAAATGTGAAAATGATAAAACTGGTTTTTATGATAATGTGATGTTTCATCTTGGTTTCATTACTTGTTCAACAAGAAGCCTTGAAAATACATTTCACACATCTATTGTTACAAACTTTTGGTTTTGCTGGATGGTGGATTTCTGTAGATCAAAACATTCTTTTCTAAGGATTTAGCAAAGATGTTTTTGAGCAATTAATTGGACATTTCATGTATTAATTTCAAGTACTATGAGTATTCACCTTGGCGTTCAGTAAGGCAGCTCAAATACAGCTATTGTAAATGTGCTGAAGACACATTTTAGGTTTTAATGGTGCAGCTCAAAGCTAACTGAATTCTATTACTGCTGTGTCTGCAGCTGTCTGGTTGAAGTTTCAATTTCTTATAGGAGGGTAAGGTTGCTGAAAGGCAATGAACTTGCAAAAGGGCAAGACCTGAGTTAATACAAACTATTGTTTGATGGACTCAGTATTGAAGACAAAAAGAGCTGCTGTTTGGTTCTTAAGCTACATTGAATTGACAGAACTGCACATCATCTTCTCCCCTTGGCTAAACCCCTAGAGCAACAGACAGTAAGGTGGCTGCAGAAGGGGAAACGTCCATCCTTACCTGAACTTTGAAGAATAGAAATTGAGACAAATGCAAGACTGCCGTTTTGAACTTGTCTGTTCAAAGTGTGTTTGCAGCTCGAACCTGTGAGAATTGCAATGTACACCTCAGTAAGAGGAGGTTACAGGTGCAGTGTCTGAAGCAGTACATCACATTGGGTTTTCTGGAGTCATCTTGTGATGACTGTAAATACCTCAGTGACTGAGTTGCTCTGGGTGTGTATGACTTAGTTTTTGAGCTTTGTTTTGTGTCAGATTAGAGATGGCAATATAACAACTGAATCTTAACACAGAAACAAGCAAAAATCCCAAACCCCTCCTCTTACATTAGTTCAATTTTTCATGCTCACCACGTATAAACAATACATGCTACTTTTCAGTTCTTACAGGCAGTTTTCATTCAATTGTTCGTACAGCTCTTTCTGTGCTTTTTCTACTGTTTGTGCCCGCAGGCTGGACAGAGTGCAGTCATTCTCTTGTGTTGGCAGAAAAATGACAATGTTGAGCATCTGCGTCTCATTTTGTGCCGAGTCAAACAATCCCTATAAATCCTTTGTGCTGTCAGGTGGTTGCAGTGCCTGTTACTGAAAGGGTGTCCTAAAAACTAGCTGAAAAATGACAGTCTTGTGGTCTAGCAGGCCATTCCAAGCCAAACTAATGCTCTGAGCATAGATATTCTGATGCTGGTGACAGCCTCTTGAGACAGCGTTTTCTGGTAATATTTTCATCTTTGCAGTCAGTATTTTCTAATGGAAGAAAAAGGGGGTTGTCAGAACACTTCAAATCCTCCTCCTTCTCTTTCTAGATACCAAAATAACATACTCCTACACAGCCTCTATTTCTGGAAGTAAAAACCGAGTAGACGTTACAGCCATATACTCCATTATCAGCTTGTGGTCACAGCAATGATTTAGTTTGTACTTTCCTACCCTTCTCATTGGAAGAACAGTTCAAACTAGCTCCTGAAAAATCACTACTAGGGCAATATTTCTCTGGTGTATAAAGACTTTCATCTGTGTCCTGTGTATTTAAAGCAGCATGGAGGAAGTTTTCCTCCACCTGTTCTCTTTGATTGGGATTCACTGGCTCTCCCTTGCTTGTGGGAAGCTCAAACCTTCTTAATTCTTGTTTATTTCCTTATTTACTAGATTTGCCACAAGATCAATGAGGTTATTAGGAGGCTTGTGAGAAATTCTTGTAGTTCTTGAAGATGTTGCGTAAAAGGTTTCAGACTTAAAGTGCTGAAAGAAGGGAGAAAAAGACCAAAACACCCAGCGGTGGGGTTGAGGACACAACTGCGGCAAGAAGTTTGAGACTATAGAGTGCTGCCATGTGGAGGGGAGAGGATTTCAGAAAGGCAAGTGCCCTTGCTTTCCTTCCAGTTTACATTTTCTTTGTAGGAGTAAAAGTTGCCATCTGTAATAACAGTCGTAGCTGATTTCCAAGAGTGGGAATGCTGAAAACACAGTCATTAAAATATGAGTAAAAGAGGACCCCACATTGGAACAGGTGGATGCCTGAAGGAGGCTGTGACCCTGTGGAAAGTCCACACTGTAGCAGGCTCTGTGGCCCCATGGAGAGAGGAGTCCGTCCTGAGCTGGTGTGCTGGCAGCACTTGTGACCCTGTGAGGGACTCATGCTGGAGCAGCCTGATCCTGAAGGACTGCACCCTGTGGACAGGATTCACTCCAGAGCAGCTTTCTAAGAACTGCAGTCCTTGGGAAGGACCCACATTGGAGGACTGTCCCCCATGCTAGGGACCCCATGCTGGAGTAGCAGAAAAGTGGGAGGAATCCTCCCCCTGATGGAGCAGAAGCGGCACAGTTGTGTGATTAATTGACCACAACCCCCATTTCTCTGCATTGCTGCAGGGATGGAGGTAGAGAAAATTTTAAATGAAGTTAAGTCCATACAGAAGGGAGGGGTGGGAGGAAGGTGTTTTAAGATTTGGTTTTATTTCTCATTAACCCACTTTAATTTGGTAGCAAATTAATTTCCCCTGTTCAAGTCTGTTTTGCCCAACAGTAATTGGTAAAGAATTATTTCCTTGTCCTTATCTTGACCCACAAACCTTTCATTGTGTTTTCTCTCCCCTGTGCAGCTGAGGAAGGCAGTGATGGAGCAGCTTTGGTGGGCACCTATGGTCCAGCCAGGGTCAACCCACCACAGTAATTTTTCAGAATATAGTAGGACTAGAAGACTTTTATAACTATCATAGCACTTTTTGGCTTGGGATTTGGATGAGAGAGGAATGTGACTTTTCTAGCCAGAAAAAAACCCAAACCAATAACAGATTGGAGATCCTGGATTTAAAATCACTTTCTTAAGGATGAATTTGTTTGGTAAGTGTCACAATCTTTAAGATTCCTCAATTACTTGAGAAAACAAAGCTCTTTGGAGTTACAGGGAGCAGAATCTGAATACATATAGCTGAACTGCAGACATCTGCTACATTCTAAACCATTGCAAAGTACTTTCTGTTGTCGTCTTACCACAATACTAATAACAACATAACAGAATTGTGTGTTTTGCCACCTGTTTTTTTCCTAATCTAAGCAAAAATTCAAAATGTGTTATCAACATTTAGTAACGCCTTTGAGATGGAAGAATTGAGATTGAGAGGTGTATTGGTTCACTGAGGCCACTTCAGGTTTTTAAGCTACAGGATGAAGTTCTGTGGATCTACCTGCATCATCTTGCTCAAATCTCATGTCTCTTCTTTCCTTCCATTTTGGTTGTAACACCTTCTATCTCTAGAGTACTCGTGAGACCTATACCCTCTCTGGAGATGCAGTTTGTCTTTTCTGTTGATGACCTTTATAAGCTATTGAGTTACAGAATGAACAACAGCAGGGGCAAACCTGAGAAAGGAAAGCATAGTTAACCTATTGCCCAGAAACAAAATTTTAATGGATTTTTTTTACTTGGATCTGCTGCTGTCACTCACTGGCACAATATTCAGGAAATATATAGTTGTTTAATCTTTAACAGGAGAGGTCATCTTCTCTCTGCAGCATAAAACTTAGTTGTTTTCTTAACCTGAAGGAGCTCATCCTTCCTGCAGGGTGAAAGAATAAAGTCTGCAGCCAACCTGATTGTTTAGCAGTGCCTACACCTGCTGCACTTCAGATGCTTCTCATTTATCCTGTAACTGCAGGATGACAGCCTGTTAGAAATAGGTGAGTTTAAAGAAGAGAATTTCAAATTAAGTGTCTGAGAAGACACTGCTTCAGGATAAATTATCTTCTATTTGTATACTTTTACAGTTGCAAATTCTCTTTTTTAATGGGTATTATTTCTTCCTGTTTGTTTTATACACAGGCCAAAATATGTCTTGCTTCTCAAAGTGTATTCAGCCTGCTTATATACTAGACTTCGCTGAGACCTCTATTGAAATGCCTTCTTAGTTCCCCTTCAACAAAGCAATGGAAATTACAAGAAAAATAAGCAGTGGAAAAATAGAGTGACTGACTTAAAATACAGCTTTATAACTTGGCTGCTAGTTATATTAGCTTAGATGCCCTAGCTGTTAAAACTGTGTATTTCCAAAATGATTTTTGAATGTAATTATTTTCTAGTATAGTCTTAAAACTACCATGTTATACATAGGCCAGGGAAAATGTCTTTTTCTGTAAGCAAATGCCAAGTCTGTCATATTATCTTCCTTTATTTTTGACATGCATTTCAGTATATATAGTGACTTAATTACAAGAGTCACATCTTGTAAGTAGGCTGACCATAAGTCAAGGCTGGAGAGCGTATGTGATGGTACTCAGGCCTGAGAGATTGTTATGCTCGGTATCTTGATGTCTGCAGAGCTGATCTGATGTCTGACCTCCAGTGGGTCGCAAGTGGGTGTTGTGTTTGCTTTGTTGTGTAAGAGTGGTATTTGAACACTTGTAAACACACTGGTATCTTACTCTACTAGGCATTAATATGCCTGCTAGAATATCCGTTATCAGTCTCCTCAGTCTGAGTATCACAATGCTCAAATATGTAGAGTTCAAAGTTCTACTGTTTTTTTCAACCTAGCTGCAACAAATTTGTTTTATTTTTAATGTACCATACCTCAGCTTCACTCTTTACTTGTTCACGTTTCATATGGCTTTGGAGCATCTTTAAATTCTTACTGAAGCCTGTTTATTTTTGCAGTGAAAGTAGCAAATGGTGGAGGTTTCCAGAGGCTCAGAAAGCCCTGTTAACAAATCTTTATGTTACAGAAACTATCTAATACTTGGTAATGCGTCTGCTTTAAAAGAACTGGCCATTATCCACAAGCTCACACATCAGCTCACAGCCAGAGCAGCAGCAATGGTGGCTTTTCATCACTGTGTTTCTCAATTGTCTGGTCCCATGACAACAGCAATGGTGGGTTGGCTCCTTGATACAGAAGCCCTTAAAATGTCTAGTATCATGATGAAGCATCCCTAGTGTAGGAGTTTAAAATTCCTTGGCAATGGGTTTTGTCCCTTTCGCCAATTTTTCAAGCCTAGAAAAGTTTGAAAGTGTTAGGGTTTGGGGGTTTTTTTCCCTCATCTTCTTGTGTTACTAATTATACACCTCCATTGCAAATAAACATTGTCCTGGTTCCAGTCAGGACAGGGTTAATTTTTGAAGTAGCCAGGAGAGGGCATGACTAGGATCCTGAGATTCTACACCACCTCACATCTTTGCTGGGGATGGGAGAAGGGACCCTTCCAGCTCACATATCCTGGCAGCAATCAGCTTTTGGTGGAAGTTCTTGGTGTGGCGAGCACTCACGTGTGAATCGTTTGCCTCTTTCCTGTACATACTTCTATTAATATTCAATTCAGTTGTTTTGCTTGTAATTAAATCAGTTATATGAATTACTTGTGAAATAACAACCATAAACCCCTTATTGAAGTCAGAACTGCAGTAAAATTAGTGTATGCTAGATTTTACTAGTGTTACAAACCGATGAAGGCCACTTTTTGTAACAATACCAGACACCAACGCAGCTGATTGAAGCGGAGGGCAGTTCTGCCTCTTCACCAATCTGAAAAGATGATTTAGAAGCTTTGCCTCACTGCAATCAAACTTAATTTACTTCACCTAGACAATCAACAACAACAAAAATGCACTCAAAGTAGCTTAGATAAGTCTTTCTTTTTTTGCTCAATTACTTGTGGGAAAACTGATTTTCTGACACTTGACCACAGTAGGAAAAGGAAGTGAATGCAGTGAAGTTCATGCCTGTATTTCCCTGAAAAGCAAACCACTGGCTTTAACTAAATTACTGCCTAGTTTTGTGGCTACAGCCTCTATTAAGGGTAGAATTGTAAAGTAAAATTCAGCCTTACATTTTAAGGGCTGAAACCTATGTCCATACTTACCTTTCCACAGGCTTTTCCTAATTTGCTTTCAGTAATGGTACTCAGAAAAAGGCAACACAGTAAGACTTTTGCTGTATTTCAGCCATTCATCCAACCAAGAGGTGTCTATGGAAGCTCAAAATAAAAACCACAGCAAAACAAACTACATCCCTAAATTTGAAGTTTAAAAAGTAGAACTTTATTCACGCATTTGAAACAAGACAATAGCCTTCCTGAAGCCAGCTGTCATATTTTATTATTCTAATCAGACCTGTAAGATGTCCCTCCTACTATGACAGTACAGTTTTCCATGTCAGTGCCACCAGTGGCCACTGTAAGACACATTGCTGCCATAGCTCTCTCCTAAAAGAGGATACCATAATCAGTAATTCTGGTGCTGTCATTCAGACAAAAAGTCTGAGGAATCCAAGAAATGTTGAGACATAAATGAAATCTGTATCATGGGGTCAAAAGAATTAAATCTATCATGCAGTGAGAAGACTTGAAATTGCCTCAGGGAAGTAGAAAGTATTTTGTTGCTGCAGTGCTTTCAAAATGCATTTGACTAGAGGTCTTTAAGAAATAGCTCATTTCAATGCACATTTAAGTAGCAGTCTGAAGTTACTTATTTGTTAACAGGGACAGCTCAGTATTAAGAAACTAATTGTCTTAAAAATGCCGTTCTTCACCATCAACCACCAATGCATAAGTGATAAACACTTCTCAGTGGAAAAGATTTGTACCTGGCTTTAAAAAAGAAGCAAAAATTAGTATAAAAGTTTTGTTTTCAAACACACAAAGAATTACTTAACTACACAGAAATTACATGTTGTCACAGAAAATCAGAAAACAATTCCCCATGAGAATATAGTTTTGTTTTATAAGGAAGTGAACAATATACTGGAGAATTCTGAACAAAGCATTTCAAATAAAAGCATGGGTACTGAAGTACTGAGAACAGAATTGCTCAACATTATGAAGCTGGACTTGTCCTGAAAACAAAGTTTAGCTACAACCTACCATCCCATCTGTGTAAGGGAAACAGATGAAAAAACTGCATTTCACTCACAACCTTTTGTTCCCAAAACAGCCCACTACAAACCATTAATAATTCAAATAAGCTGCACTGTTAATCCTGATGTAGACAGATGCTGTAGTTACAACTCTCATCAGAGCAATGAATACTTTCCTTCATTCTAGCTACAAAAATACAATTCCACAGCTGCTAAGCAAAGAAGGGATTACTACTGGCAGTAGTCTTCACAGAGAGTCGTAAGAGTGGATGGAAGTCCCAAAGCCAAGAGGTTTTTGAAGGGAGTTCCAAACTTGACTGTATCTTCATCTACCACAAAGCTGCAATACTTACAATCCTTCAGAACAATGGTGGATATTCAGTTATTTTGCATGTGTTTGTCTCTCCAGCGCTGCTTCCATTCGGCTTTGTTTTAAACCCTACAGGATACAATTTAGTAAAATCTTGGTTTTGCCAACATGGAAAGCTTTAGTCACAGAACAAAAACATTTCTGAACAATCTTTTTTAGTCCTCTAGAAATCATTAATAGTTTTTAACTTTCTTTGGAAATCAGAATGGGCAGTTTAAAAAGGATAAAAGCCAAATTACATGTCTTCTTTATAATCAGAGGCTATACAGAATAA
This sequence comes from Ifrita kowaldi, assembly GCA_013398055.1. Lineage (NCBI taxonomy): Eukaryota > Metazoa > Chordata > Aves > Passeriformes > Cinclosomatidae > Ifrita > Ifrita kowaldi. Next base: position 51,488 of record VZRS01003126.1, read on the forward strand.
TTTCAACTATATACTTCTTGTGCAATTGAAAGTAAATTAAAGCAATCCACAATTATATATAATCTGAAGCACCAAATCCTCCTTTTCCAACTTCCTCAGTGCAAAGAGTTCATTGTGTCATTTTCTTTCTTCGTAAGTGTACAGATGAAAATATGAATCAATAATACAAGTCAGATTTTCACAACTATACTGACAGCTTCTACTGGAACTTCACAATGACATGAAACAACTACTGATGAATAATCTCTGCAAAAGTGCCAAATCTGCTCTTAAATGTGATACCACCACTCATACGGAAAGAAAACACATAGAAGACTATTGAAAAATAAACATTTACTCCACCTGTCTACAAAGACAGAATTAGTTGTTTTAAAATGGCTAAAAAACAGTGGCTATGAAAGTACCTGACCCTCCAGTAGAACAAAGGACTCCTCCAGTAGAACAAAGTACTAAAACATCAACTAAATACACTAAATATATATATATGTATATGCTGGCTCATGTGAATTCTACTCAACGACAATACTTATACAATACAAACATACCCTTAAATGTAGCAATTGTAATTTAGAATAAGAGACCTAAAAAGCAGCCCTCCCTGTCTAACTTCTTCCTGCAAACAGGAGCACCAACAGCAGAGCAAAATTACCAAGACACTTCAAAACCAAAGCAGCACGTACCAGGTAATATCCAGTGTGGTAACCACTCATGTACCAGGCTATCAACATGCTCCCCAATGCTTCATCGTCCTCAGCAGAGTCTGGCCGCATGGGTGGTGGAGGAGGAATCAACTGAGAAATCACAAAAGTCTGTGTTTCAGTAGGGTGTGTCCCAGATTAGAGAGCACCTAATTCTACAAGATCAAAGCATAAAACTGAAAAATAGGAATGTATCCTCGATTTGTACTCTGAAAAGGAGTCAAAGATGATGTTTTCTGAACACATGTAAGCCCAGAAAAAACAAGACTCCCGTAGCTTAACTGTACACAAAAAGTGCTACTAGGGGGAAATACTACCTTCTGCAGTGACATGCTGTTGATATAAAATGTAGTTTCTTCAAATAATTTTCCCCTCGATATTCTTACCAACAACTTCACTGTCACAGAAATGAGTACAAATCAGACCTCGTACGTTAGATTACCCCGGTATTTGGAACTGAATGTGTTAACAAATATGTGAAAAATACAGGCAAACAGTACAAATGTGTTCTAAAAACAAAGGCAGTGAGTACATTCAGTGAGAAAACATGAGATCACCAATACGCATCTCTGACATTGTCCCCATTCTCTCATCACTTACCGGTGGTCCTCCTGGGAAGGGTGGGGGCCAGCAAGATAAAAATGATGGAGGTGCCTTGAATTTTGATCCAGGCTACATGGAAAAAAAAGTGGAACAGTACAAATTAAAAGGGAATATGGGGTATTAGGATTTTACTTAAGAAAATTATGTGAAACAATTAATGTATCCTAAACGACAGACAACCCATCCCAACAATTTAATGAACATACAGACAGTAACAATTTCTGAGGCACATTCCATAACTTGAGAAGTACAACTCAAGATTACTCATGTCACTGAGGTAAACAGTGCTGAAACAGGGTTGTGATTTATTTTTAAAAGGTTTTCCTAGGTGAAAGTCAGTGGTTACACTCTCAACAGGAAGAAACCGATCAAGTATTCACACAGGCAAAGAGATAATTTCTGTGCTCCTGTGCAGATGGGGCAAAAGCTGACTAAATTCTATTATGCTGGTGAATGTCTTTAAATAAAGATCTTAGATACAAATCTACTGATATGAAAGAAAAAAAAGGTAAAATAAAACCTTATAAAGAAATCTTGCACAAACAGTAATATTTAGAAAACATAATGCTGAGTTCAACTGCACTAGACTCCTACACAATAGGAAAACTGAAGGGTGTATCAATACCCCATTCACTCCTAATTCAAGAGAGGAGCTACAGCTGAGAGGCTCTATGACATGTGGACATCACTTTTAATGCCTTCAATGTCCTGTGAAGTGAAACATACCAATTGGCTAGAAAAAGTGAAATTTTAAAACATCAACAGTACTGTCATGAACAACAGCACCAGAATCCAGGGAATAATATCCCTCTTTTAAGTTACAAGACAATTGAAAAGCAAGTGTTAGCTAAGGAGCAGAAGGCTCTCCTCATCAGACAGCAGCACTGCAGAAGGACTATGCTGTGGCCAGATTACTAGAAAATGACAGACCAACGGATATTAACATGCAAATCTGTACATCCATTCTCAAAATGCTGTTAATTGAACCCTAGACAATGATAAATATCATCACATTGTCTCAGGATTCACAATAATACCAGTCTTAACGATGGTACATGAATTATTTCAATTAAGGTTGAGCTTACCCTTCCTAGGCCTGGGGCTGGTGGTGGTGGTGTGGGAAATTGCAAGTTTTGAGGCGAAAATCTTCCTTTTGTGCAGTTGTTTTTGTTTCGAGGTGACTGGGAAGATTTTTCACTTTCATCTGTCGAATATGGAGTCTCATTTTCATTCTAGAAGACGAAGACAGTTTTATGAAATGCACTAAAGAGGAATTTACAAGAAGCAATTTTAGTGTGAAAAAGCTTGGAAAGTCCCATTCACATCCTTCCCTCTCTCTAGCCCTCCCAGTTCTACTCAGGAATAACTTTACCTGCTCACTATTTTAGCTATGTTACCTTTCACTGGTGAATTTCTTGTTGTCCCCTCCCTTTCTCCCATGCTGAGTTCAAGAAGTAAAGGGATGCTTTCATTCCCTCCATCAGCTTGTGTCCGTTTACAACAGTCACGCATCACTTCTCACTCTGAACACCAGCAGTGCCACCAGACATACTAAAGAAGTAGATTCTCCCATTTTCCCATTTCCTTACAGAAGAATGAAAAAGTCCCTCACCTCCCCAGAATGCCCCATGCCATTTACTGTTTCATCACTGGGTGGAGGAAGTAGATCAGACAGGTTCTGCTCCTCCTGATTTCCATATCCCGTGTAAGTGACAACACATGTGCCTCTCTTCTGGTTGATGGAGGCAATAGTTGCTAGATATAAATTACCATCCTCAGACCAAACAGCATTGCAGCTGTCACCAACCTTCCACTGCAACAGAAGCAAAGGAAGCGTGTAAATACCCACATCAATGGTTGGACAGAAGGTGCCTTTCCCTAAACTACTTTTTGCCCAAAAAGTTGGATCCTACCTACAGTGTTTTCTTTGTATTTACTGAAATTCCTCTATGTAATCTAACAATAAGGTTTGTAACGTTATCACCCCCCACACCACCACCCCAAAATGTTATTCTCAGAATGACGAATCAGCTACTTTTGAGTACCGAAGTACAACATGCAGTACGAGCACTACTGGCATTTCCAGGTGAGGCGACCTGTTTCAGAGGCGCTGTATTGCTCTTCTTTCTATTTCTGATCTTTTTATGGTTTTTTCTCTTTATCACCAGGCGCTGCTCTTGCTTGTCTGAAGGCTCCGAGCACTCCCCATTCTTTAAGGCATTCTTCGGGAAGAGAAAGGAGAAAACCAATAAATGCCAATCCAGCGGCTCAGCCCCGGGATCCGGCCACGGCAGCGCCGACCCCTTACCTTGAAGGAGGCCACCGCCTTGTCGTACGCCTTGATGAGGGCCGTGTCATCCCAGATGTCCGAGTCGTCGCTCTGCGGAGACCACACACCCTNCGGGCTCCGCCGGGAAACCGGCTCTGGCGGGCTGCACAGCGGCAACCAGGACTGAGCCAACGACTGGCGAGCAAAGGAATTGCTGCTGTGTTCGGTGCTGGGCTCCTCAGTACAGGAGAGACAAGGAGCTACTGGAAAGGGTCCAGCAAAGGGTCACAAAGATGATTCGCGGTCTGAAGCATCTCTCTTATGAGGAGAGACTGCGGGAGCTGGGCCTGTTCAGTCCAGAGAAAAGAAGTCTGAGAGGGGATCTCATCAATACATACAAATATCTCAAAGGCGGGTGCCAAGAGGATGGCACCACTCTTTTCAGTGGTGCTCAGCAACAGGACAAGCAGTACCAGCCATAGACTTAAACCACAAGAAGTTCCACCTCAATATGACGACTTCTTTACATTGACGGTAGCAGAGCACTGAAACGGGCTGCCCAGAGCAGTCATGAAATCCCCCTCTCTGGAGACATTCAAACCCCACCGAGGTGCGTGCCTGTGTCACCTACTCTAGGTGAGCCTGCCTTGGCAGGGGGGTTGGATGGGATTATCTCCACAGGTCCCTTCCAACCCTAACAATTCTGTGATTCTGTGAATTTGCTTAATTTCTCACCAACTGCAGGTATTACAGTGCCAGCACCAGCTACATTTTTCTTCCAGCTCTCCTCAAGCTGTGCAGGGGCCTGTTACCAATAAATGAATGCACTTAGGTGGAACAGAGCTTACAAAAGCAAAGGCTTCAAAAGTTGTGTCTAGAGACTGAAAGCAGTTACTGAGGAACACATTCCGTGCAGGCAGCTCCAGGTGCAGCTGCAGTGGGTGCCCAAGGCAAGAGGCCATGAACTGCCACCCCTTTGCACAACAGAGGGCACAGGGACCTGTGGCACCAGCCAGGGAACTCTGACACAGCAGGAGCCAAGGACCTACCCTTAGACTGTGAGGGTATAAAAGCCACAGGGTTCCCTCTTCAGAGCCACCAGCCGGGGCTGTTACTTTGTAAGTTATTGCACCAAGATTGAATAATATTAAATATCAGGATGTATGACACACTGCTGTGGGAAACCTGGGGTTGAGCTGGTAAGGAGTCCTGGTCTGACTGTGAGTGTGGGGGATGTAGCTGTGAAGGGGCTTCACTCCCAGCTCAGGTGGTGCAAATGTGACTGCCAGAGTGGCTTCTGGATGGTCAGACAGGGAAGTTTCCTCAACAGTTTTCCCCTCATCAGTACACAACATACTCAAGCCTCCCTGTGAAGCAAGGGCTGAGTTTTTCACACTACCTTTTACTCCTGAGGCAAGCTTAAGCAGTAATTTCGAATCATTTTAGTGGCATGACAATGTCAAGATTTGCTTACGTTGCAACTCATTAACATCAAGCCTGCAGCTTCTCTAAGTATCTGGACTAGACTGAGTCAGTTTTGTACAGCAACAAAGTCTGCAACTCAACAGGCATCTTTTCCTATAAGGCAGACTTACACTGCATGTGATAGTGCCTATAATATGCATTTCTTATAAACGTTGCTGATGCTTTATATTACACTTACATTCTTATACTGCATTTCCCCACAATCCATTTCTTGTGTTCTTGGTAACTTTTTAGAAATCAACTGGTTATCAACCATAACCATTTCAAATTAGACAGTATTTCATGCAACATTTTATTGTAAAAATATTTTAAGGTGAGATTTACAGTTCAGACCTCTGCAAGGTTAAGCACATTTTACAAGTGTGTTCCATTCTGAATGAAGCTGTACTTTTGAGAATTCAGACAACCAAATCTGGTCTAACTGTAGATTCAGAAATTCTGTTTCTGGAACCACTAAGTAAAACTAACAAATGCAGCAAAAGCTAGAATAAAGCTATTGCTTGGTACTTTTATTCTCACACATGCAGAAGAGTGTAGTCAGTTTTGAAAGAGCACTCTAGACAACTAGGCCTATAGTAACCAGAAAATACTCTAACTAATGCTAGTTGAACAACTCTGCGCAATAAACATTTAATCATTAATGGCCGGACACTTTTATGAATGATCTTCTAGGTCCTTCTGCTTCATCGGTGCACTCTATCTTCTCCATAGCACCAGCTCAGTTTGCTCCTGCCTGTAGAGACTTCCTTTCATTAGCTGCTTTTTGCTTTTGCTGCATGATTTCAGAGTCTCTGAGAAGAGAAAAAAAAACAAAGTTGGATACTGGCTCACAATTTTTCTAAGCAGAGTTCCCTCCAGCTTGCTTTTGCCCTTTAGTAACCCCCACTTGAAGAAGGAAAAAAGATCAGTAAAAAACTTCATTGTTAGCCATGGGCACTCTGTTCTTATTACCCTGTATTTTTTCAGTGCATGCATTACCCCATGAGGCAGATAATTTACTTGATTAGTAAACCTCATCTAATTCAGTAGACCTCATCTAATTCTTTCAGTTTTAGAAGTAAAGGACATAATGGATTAAACATCTTCAAGAAAGCATTACATAATCTTTTCCTTTTTGTAGTAGGCAAAAAGCTGCTCAAAAAAAAGCTTTACAGGACTTAGAAAAAACCAAATCTGTTTAACAGCAGATACAGCAAAATTTCATCCACAGTTTATGCTCTGGCAAGTGATTGGACAATGAATCAAAACAAAGTATTCAAATACTTAGTTAAGACAACAGATTCTTTCTGACCCATTTCCCCCTCCTTTTCTGCCTGAACACTTACTCAGCTTTACTAGATCTTACCTCTGTTTCCTCTGAGAAGCAGACAGGCTGTCTTCTTTCCTTTTGCCTTTATGGATCTCCTGAGTTTTCTTCAGGTTCTTTTGGCGGGCAAGTTCACGCTGGTTCCCACCTGCAAGATAATATACAGTTAAACAAGTACTACCACTTGTTTTTTTCCACACAGTCTGCCTGTGTGAAAGTATTATAAAGGTGGTACAGTTTGGCACAATGTGTAGAGCCAGTATGGTCATATCTTCTATCTCAGTGTCCTCTTCTAGTGCACAACAGGAGAAATTAAAGGCTCATAGCTGTCATATTTACAATTCTATATGCCATGTTCAAGAGATCGCCAAAATTCTAATATTCCTTACAGAAACAAAATGTAGTTTGCCATAAAAGAATGATGGAAAACCATTGCACCAATAGGCTGGGCAAAATGGTATCAGTAGCTCACCCAAAGAGGAGTCATCCACTCTGAAACAGATTCCAGCATTTGATATAGCTTACAAATTAATTTTAGACTGAAAGAACAGCATTAAAATTGATTACACTCAAATACTATTGAAGAGGTGACCTCAAAAGGTTTGTTTAATTTGAAATCGAGAGCAGAACTTAAGCATGGGCTGTAGCAACTGGTTGGCCTTACTTGCAACAAAAGTGAGAAGAGTAACATTACTTTTATATATATATATAGACACAAAACCCACATCACTGTCAGTAGAGAGGACACTTCTTCAGGGAACAGACAGCTTTCCCCAGGACTACCATCCCCACAAACTGCCACAAGTTTGGAATGTAATCTCTTTGATCACACAGAGTTCCTGAGAGCACGACATCAAAACTTTTAACTCTCATTCTAAATACTCAGGGTCTTCCAGACAACGGCCACAGACATCACAACTACAAATTCTTCTGCATTAGCTGGCAATCTTCCCTCAGTATTCTCTTCCTTAGTTCTAGTTTGTTCCAACCTGCCAGAACTGGTTCACTGGCTTGGTACTTTTTCTTGCTCTACTTCTTTCAGACTGAGAATGTTTCAGATATGCTAGGCACAATCATTTGTGCTGTTGAACAAACATGATCACATTCTTTTATGCTCAAAAATGACAATTCCATCTCTCCATAATTTGTATTGTGTCTCTTTTCAGTCTTCAGTCTCTCTACAGTCTTAAGACCGCCTATGCCATCTTTCAGCCTCAAAGCCAGAGATCGCAATCTTCAAGTGCCTGTAATTTCTGGTCTACGAAAACATCTTAGGACTAGGTCACTTTTAAACAACAACCTGCTGATATGATTCACCACTTTGTACCCACACCATTTCTGAGCTGACAAGGGTACCTGCCATGCGAACATGTAGACAAGAGCAACCCTGCCGAAGCAGGGGCTTGTGCATTCATCACAACAGCCCATGGACTGCCTGGTAAGAGATGCCAGAAGCTCAAGTGAAAACAGCCCTGTATGACTGCTGCTTCCCAAGGGCTGCTCCTGTCCTGGAAGGTATTTTTTTGACAGGTCATTAAGTGTTACCTTTTGAAAAAGCTAACAGAACTTCTACTCATCCTCCTCATCCTGTCCCCAAAGTCCATCCTAGACAAAGGACAGCTGTTTGTTCAGAGACTGAAGGAAACCAAACTGTGTCTGGCAGTACTAGTGTTGATTAGGACTTGATGACTCATGAGCAGATGACACATTCCAGGCCATAAATGGCTCCTGACTTGTGGAGCTCAGGAGGCAAGAACGTTATATGAACAACGGGCAGCAACAAAAGCACTCTTCAACGGTGCTTAAAAAAAAAAAAAAAAGGTAGTATCTTCTTTTATCATGAAGAAAACAGGGAGGAAGTCAAAACACACTGCTAAAGTCAAAATTACCCTCCACCCCAAACCTCACGCACTTCCTTAAGAGCAGTTACTCTCCACACTTAACCTCCAGTTCTTCCTTGTTTTCCAAGCAAACACTGGGCATGGGCCTTGCAGTTTTTCCATACACACAGTAAGGTTTTAAATTTAGGAACAAAAGTCAGTTGTATCACTAAAAAGCAGCTGGCACAGCAAAGCAGAGCACATAGAAAAGCTGAGCAATACAGAACACACACAAAGCACAGAGTACCAAACAACTGTCTAAAGGGAAACTTACTCGTACCATCCCTGCTTCCAAGTAAACATCGCCAAGGACTATTTGGACCCAACACTTCACCTGGGATACTGAATGAGTATCCCTACCTTCAAGGGAACCAGTGGTGTTTTCTACATTCTGTAATATCAACCTAAGTCTTCCGTGAAATTGTTCCAACAGAAGACAATTCAGCTTCCTGAAATTCAAGCATCAACTGCCACAAAAAGACCAGTACACCCTTCCTGCTTATACACCTTTATACATTCCTCCTCAAACATCCCCACCCTGGCCTGCTTGTGCAAGACATACACCTTAGTTCAACCTGTCCTTGCTCTTCCAACTCCAGAAAAAGAAAAATACAAACAAAAATCCTAAACGTGCCTCTTGATCACGTTCTGTGCACAAACTGTTTACATTCCAAGGCTTCAGCTGCACTTCAGCAGCAGTGTGCCCTCATAACTGCATATTTTCGAGCTCAATGTGAAAGCACAGCCTCAAAACGTTGAGTTTTTTTCGAGTGAATGTGAAAGCACGACCGCGAGTAAACACAAGGAGTTTCTGTACTGCCAAACATAACAGGCAGAAGGCACAGGAGCAATCCCAGCAGTCAGGAGAGCCGGAGCATCCTGGGTCCGGTTCACAGTTCTCCGCCATTTTAGAGCGGGTATACGAACACTGCCGTTCGTCAGCACTGAACACAGTGATGATGATTTACCAAGTGCTCTTGCCCTTTCAACAACCGTAAGTTAAGCAGCATAATATTCAACGTTCGGCACTGATATAAAAGCCCTTTATTTTCACTCTGGGCGGCAGCCGGGACTGAAATGGAGTGTGGCTGTTGTTCCAACCCATCATCACCTTTATTTCCAGCCCCCGTCCCGCCAACACTGCTACTGCAGAAGGCAGAGAAGGATGTTTTCGCCTCCTACTTCGGACGGCGGCAGGACGTGGGAAAAAGCCTCATCCCCACGCACTCACTACTGCCGAGATTTCGCTGGTGAGACGCCGAGTCCTCAAGGACCCAGACGCGGCAGCGCCCTCACACAGCGGCCGACTCCCGGACCCGGCATGACTCCCAGCCGGGCTGCCCTCGGTGTTGCGCCCATGCCTGGAACCGACCAGAAGGGCGGCCCAAGTCCCACCGCCCACTTCGTTACCCAACAGGCGCCAAGCAGCACCCTCGGTACTCACGAGTCATGGCGAGACGCTCAGGCCGCGCAGCACCGCTACGGCTACGGCCGCCACCTGCACATGAGCGCTCCGCACCGCTGCCACCCCCGCAGCCGTCTGAGACTGTGCCCCTCCCCGCTGCCCCTTATGGGTCCTCTCTGCCCGCTGACGTCACGGCGCCGCGCGGGCCCAGCCCAATCAGCGGGATGCGCGCCGCTGCCTCCCGTCCCGTGGGTGGGCTCCTTACGGGGGTGCTGCCGTGCACCCACCCGGGCCTGGGTGCGAAGGAGAGATCGGGAGGGTGTAGGTGGAATAGCCTGGACTCGGGGCCAAAGCGGGCGCCGGGAGAGCTGCTTAGAGCCGGCTGAGCTGAGGGCGAAGGGGTGGAGAAGTTGCTGGGGCGTTACAGGCGGCTCCGCCGCCGTTATTGGTTGCCCCGTACAGGCTCCCCGTCCTGCCCCTGCTCTCCGCTCCGGCGCACGCTGATGACGTCGCGGGGCGCGCCGCCGGGGCGGCACGCCGGGAGCCGCCCGGGCTCGCGGCATTACNAGGGGCCGGCTCGTTCTGAAGACCTTCCGAAAGACGCGTGCGGTCGGTGGTGCCCGGTGACAGCGCATCCGTGATTGTCAGACAAGGACTTGTGGATGTTGGACGCGTTCGCAGCCTAAGCTGAACCCGCGTTTCTTCACTGCGGTTGTGCAGCAGGTGCTTGGAATAACGCTGGAATGGGCTGCCAGGGGAGGTGGTGGAGTAACCGTCCTTGGAAGTGCTTAAGGAAAGACTGGACATGGCAGTTAGTGCCACGGTCTGGTCGACAAGGTGGTGTTGGGTCATAGGTTGGACTCGATGATCTCGAGGTCTTTTCCAGCCTAATTGATTCTGTGATTCTGTAAGTTAAGACTGCAAAGGAGGGGCCCAGTGTGGTCTGACACTCGTTTTTTTCTGGCTCCACAGCAGCCAGGAGCCCTGGTTTGCTGTGTGCATCCACAGCAGCCGGGAGCCCTGGTTTGCTGTGTGCAGCAAAAATTCTTTGTGCTCTGTAACCAGATGAGTTTGCTTTTGCATTCCTACAGCATTTTCTCTTTTGTGTTCATTTCTTCATGAATTGGCAAGGGGGGACTTTCTGTCTTTTTGTGGATTTTTTGCCTGTTTTGTTTTTTAAGTGCTTTTTATTGTGAGGGAAGCACATGGTAAAGTTGGCGTTAGGACTGGTCCTCCCTGAGGACCTCCCTGTTGTGGATTAAGCCCAGCTGGTTGCTAAACCCCACGCAGTTTATTGCTTGCTTCCCCACACCCCTGCCCCTCCCAGCCTCGTGGGATCGGCAGAAAATCGAAACGGCAAAAGTGCAAGAAAAGGTATGTCAAGATAAAGACAGTTCCGTAGATTAAGAAATAACTTGATAGTGCGCATAAGCAAAGTGAAATTGTAAATTCATTCAACACTACCCACAGGTGTTTTATGCTCTCCAGGAAGGAAGGGATCCGTCTCTCGCTCATAACAATTCTTGGGAAGACAAATGCTGTAATTCCAAATGTCCTACTTTCTTTCTTCTTCCACCAGCTTTTACTGAGGAGCCTGATGCCACGTGGTGTGGGTTATCCCTTAGGTCATTTGAGATCAGCTGTCCTGGCTTTGTCCTCTCCCAGCTTCTTGCCCATCCCCAGTGTGTTCAGTCGTGGGGCAGTGTGAGAAAAGACCCTGGTGCTACATAGTCTTTGCTCAGCATTAGCTGAAAACGTGGGTGTGCTATCAATGCTGTTGTGTCACAAATCTGAAACAGCACCATGGGAACTACTGTGAAGGAAGTTAACTGTTCCCACCAAAAGCAGTACAGATCAGTGTTTCAGGACATTTCCTCAGTCTGGTAATTGTTCTTCAGAACAACATTCACACTTCTTTTGTACAGTTGGGTTTGCATCTTTCATGAATACCTCTATTCTTTAAATTGTAGCTTGTCCCTTGTCATGGTATGATGAAACAGTGTTAAAGTCTTCTGTTTCAGTGGCTAGAAGTTCAGGTATCAGACTAGTTGCCACAGCATGTCTTTAGGAAACCTGTGCTACTTTTCATTGAACTTGTATCTTACATCTTTACTTGTTTTCCATTGTGTTTTAAGGATGTCATTCTTTCAAGTTTTAGTTATAAAATTTTTATGTTACAGGGATCACCTTACCGGATCTTTTGCTATCTGATTTTTTTTTTAAATGAAGACAGTTTTACTATTTTTCACTTAGATGGTACTGTTGCTGATTCAGCAGATTTGTTAAAGATTTTTGTGTTTGTAGTTTAACAGATGTGTCAGTGTAATATAATTTTAAGTTTCAAAACTAGATACCAGTGTGATTCTGAAAAGCACTCTGATCTATTTTCACAGCCTGAAAAATAAGCTTTTGCCATATAACCGTCTGACAGGGTAGCCCACCTAGCTGACCAAGGGAAGCCAGTTCATGTAATCTTTTTGGATTTCAGTACAGCTTTTGAGACTGGTTCTCACGGTATCCTTCCTTCTGGACAAAAAGTCCAACACATGGCTGGATAAACACATCATGGGATGGGTGAGCAGCTGGCTCATGAGTTGGGCATGAAAGGTTACAGTGAATGGGGTGACATCAGACTGATGACCTGTCGCTGGTGGGGTTCCACAGGGCTCCATCCTCAGCCCTGTGCACTTCAACATCTTCATGAATGACCTGGACACAGGATTTGAAAGTATATTAAGTAAGTTTGCAGATAATAGAAAATGGGACGACCTCTTGACTTCCTCGAGGACAGGGAGACCCTGCAGTGAGACCTCAACAAATTAGAGGGCTGGGCAAACACCAGCCATATGAAGTTCAAAAAGGGAGAGTGCCAGATTCTGCACCTGGGATGGGGCAGCCCTGAATGTATGGACAGCCTGGGGAGCGAGAGGCTGGAGAGCAGCTGCATGGAAAGGGACCAGGTGGTCCTGGTCGATGGCAAGCTGAATGAATCAGCAGTGCCCTGGCATCCAGGGGGGCCACCCGTGTCCTGGGGTGCATCAGGCACAGCATCACCAGCCAGGCAAGGGATTGTCCAGCTCTGCTCTGCTCTGGGGCGGCCTCAGCTCGAGTGCTGGGGCAGTTCTGGGTGTCACAGTATAACAAAAGACATTGAGCTCTTAGAGAGTGTCCAAAGGAGGGCTAGGAGCATGGTGAGGGGCCTTGAGGGGAAGCCATATGAGGAACACTTGAGGTTACTTGGTCTGTTCAGCCTGGAGAAGAGAAGACTGAGGAGAGACCTCATTGCAGTTACAACTTCTTCATGAAGGGATGAGGAGGAGCAGACACTGATCTCTTCACTCACAGCCGCTCAAGTCTGTGTCTGTAGCATCAGTCGCTTTACACTGTTTTGTTTTGTATATACTGAATAAGTTTTGTTAATTATCAGGGAAGTGAAAATTTTATAAGCATAGTTCTAATTTTTAAATATACTTTCTGTTAAATTGTGTTTAACTGTTCAGAAATCCAGTGTTGCACTCTGATTAAAAACTCCACATAACACAGGTGGTGTGGAAAAGGTGAATGAAGAATTATTTTCCACTGTCTCCTGCTGTACGAAGAATAGTGGATGTTGAGTGGAACTTGCATGGATCTCATTCAAAACACACAAATAGGCACCATATAATAAGCTCTCTAAACACTTTGCCCAGGGCATTTGTTCTGTACTAAAAATGTATGAACTCACAGTGTGGGACATATTGATTCAGCCATTTACCAGAGGCTGCTGAATGCAAAAACATCATCTGCAGCATTTGCCTGAATCGCAGACAGTAGCTGGAGAGAATTTTGAAAAGTTTCACTGAATGTTTATACTTTTTTATATTCCTTGGAAAGCATTTGCTTCTGACCATTTTTAAAAATGTCTAAGTGAGCCATGGGTGTGGTTGTCCTTACATATAGAAACGAGGCATAGTTCCAACATAAAATTTAAAAAAAAACCTCTTTGTGACTCAGTTATAATTACACTGCAGTCTTACTATGAGCAACAGCCATGAAGGCGAACACTGATGGAGTCAGCAGATTTGGGATGATCATAATGGTTGGCAATTTTACTTGCGCTTTGAAAATTATTTCTGCATAAGTAATAGAAAAGTACTTACATAACAAATTTTTCCAGGGAAGCTAAGGATTTTTGATGTGTTAAGTGTGAGTAGGGGTTTGACTGCCAAAGTTTTCCTGGAAGTCAGAGCTTACATGTCATCTACTTGCAAATGTGTAAGAGGAATGTTCACATTTATTTTAAGAAAAGTCATCAAACTGCTTGTTACATATAGCTTTGTTAAAATGTTTTTAATATGTTGCCTATGTTATGTGGCATATGTTAATTTTTTATAAAGCTTTATGGTGCTGGTATTTTCAGCTGAAAGGAGAGTCTTTGGGGTGTGGGAACATGGTACTGTTGCAAGCTTGTTGATCAGTAATTAGTACTAGAAAATAATATGCCAGTTCTTATAGCTGATTATTTTATGAGGAAGTACCAACTACAGGTTGGTCCTGGCATGGCTTCTTGTGTATAACTGCTTTCCTGTAGCATGGTGTTTATACTGGTTGGCCCATAAACACATCTTGAAAGTAAGAGTAACAAATCTGTCACTGTAAAGTACTTCAGAATACTCTCTTAAATTTTTCAGCAGTGACAAGGCTGATAATACAAGTGACACTGGGGAAGCTAGTAAACCTGCAGAGATGCTTACACAGAGAAGAAAACGTATCTCCACCATGCCAAATCTTGTCAAACCCAGAGCTGGACCATCATCTGCTCACCGTTCTGCACCAAAACCTCAGAGGCGAACATCACAGGCTTCTGATGGCAATGCTTCGCTTCAGAAAGATTCCTCTGCATCAGAAAAGAGTAATGTTGAAAGCTCTGTAAAGTCTCCCATGCTTCCTGAGAAGAAAACACCTGTGCCACAAGTGCCACAGTTTTCGCCACTAAAAAAATCTGTGAACAAAGAGCAAACTGTTGGTGTAGCTGCTCAGAAAAGTGATGATAGCTTGCAGAAGAATGTACCCTCTCCTCTCAAGGAGAGACCAACACAGGAAAGATCACGAACACAGGAGGAAAATCTACCTGCAAAGCCTTCTCCTGAGAAAGTCAAACGAACGTGTTCTGACCGTGAAAGGATCCTTAAAGCTCGAAAGTTAAGAGAAATGCTTAAAGAAGAGCTCAAGAAAGAGCGGATGGTAAGGCCTTTGTGTTGAGCAGTGCTTGTCTGTGAAGGGCAAGACCTGATTCACCTTGCATACATTATCTCTTTGCAGTAGTGTTTTCTGATGATCATGAGCTGCTTACTGCTAGTAGTCTGTCATACCTCATAACTCTGCATGTGTTTATTCTGTTTATAAGCAGTAGCAGCACTTTGTTCCCTAATAATACAGATTTCACAAGGAATTGTATATCTTTTTATTTGGTTAGACCACAAGTCTTTTTGACATGACTCCTGGTATTACTTTTTGGTCAACATTCCAATTTTGAAAGTTTCACAGTTGGTAGTACAGCAGGGAAGTGTGCTGCAAGAAGCTTGGATTTGGGATATCTCATATTTTTTCAAGTTGATCATTGTCAGAGTTCTGTAATTTGAATGACTTTTAACTTATTTGTGCAGGTATTGAATGCCCCTGAAAGGGTAAGTGACATAAGGGTCTGTAGTGGCCTTTCTGAGAAACGGATACTTTTAAGATAATCTTGTTTTAGTTCTTGGAAGTGCTGTGTGTGTGTGAACAGAATTCCATGAATGGGGTACTTCGTAAACAAAGTAATAATAATTTTTGAAATATAAAATACTTCTAGAGTGAATCTAAGTGTTTGTTGTTTTCTTTTGTTTCATTTTGTTTTGTATGGCAGAAGTTGAAACACAGGCCTCCAGTAATCGAAGGACGTTCTCCACCAGATCGTTCTAAAATGACCATGAGAGACTTAATATACTATCTGCCAGAAAACAATCCGATGAAGTAAGTATGACTTTTTTTCTATGTCCTTAGGTTAAATTAGTTTTTGACTTCTATATTACTTAAATATGGAGTATTAGCACAGATACAGTATTGTTGCAATGGTAACAAAAGCTTCTAGACTAGCTTATAGTTCTCACGTGTGTGTAATTTTAGAACAGAAGTGAGAATGGAGCTTAGTGTACTTGTTGAAATACACGAACGTGACCCTAGTGTTGATTTATCTCTGTAGAAAGACAGAATAGTAGATTTTTGTTTTTTCAGCTGCCTGCTGTAAAATTTTTAGTTGTGGCTGTTAGGGATGTTATAATTTCCTACGAGACCTAGTGGACTCGGGAAGCTAAGCATTTCTCCTTCTAGGTGCTGAAGTAAAAAAGGCACTGCAAGACCTGTGAGGTCTTGACATTCCAACTGGATGGGTGTAGCTGTTGCTGTTCCACTGACATGTTTCACCAGTAGCAAGGCTGGGGTGCATACAGGGAACACTAATGCAGCTGGCTGCACAGACTGCCACAGACAGAGCAGAGCAGGGCCTTTTTCCTGCAACTTGTTAATGTTTGTGTGCTCGTGTGTTTTATTTATCACTTTCCTTTGTTTTTTCTTCTACACTGTTATACCTCTAAGGAGGTAACAAGCAAAATGCTCTCACATTCCCTTTATCCTTACACTGGATTTCTGCTTGAAATATCTTTTTTTGTCCCTGCTTGTACAAGAAAAGGGCAAAATTCATTAAGCAGTGGTGGTTGTGTAGTTAGACTTAAATCTATGTGATGCAAATGTGTAAATAATGTGATACAAATAATTGAAAAAAAAAATGCTTTGTGTTTCTTTGTCCATTGTCCATTAAGAGCCAGTTTTGTGGAATAAAGCAGAAAGGCATCTGTACAAGCAGTCATCTCTAGCTTTTTATGAAATTCTAGGTCTTCACTGGCAGAGGAAAGGAGAACAGAAAAAAGTTCTGCACTGAGTCAAATGAAAGAGTAAGTCTTGATGGTGAAGTATAGTCAAAAAACTTTCAGGTAAAAAAAACCTGCATTTCTGTGATAATACTGACAGTGTAGGTATATTTTTTTACTGTTTCAATGTCACAGCCTAATTTATAAAAATTGTAGTTTGGGCAGGTAGGGTGGCTAAAGAACATTTTGCTTTCTGTGTTAAGTTTTTGCATATTTCCATTTTACAGTAGAATGAAAAGCAGGTTTCAAAGTTCACGTATTAACTAACTTCTTGATGTGTTGCATTGCTGGGTGGTTCATCAAACTGTTGAATGTCTGGCATACTGAGCAGCAGTTCAAAACACGTGACAGTATTTTTGCTTGCTGTCTTAAAAATTGTAGACAGGAGGAGAAAAGTACTCCTGATCATGAAGAAGAGGAGGAGGAAGAAGAAGAGAATGGGGAAGAGAGTCAGGATGGCCCACTTCTCGTTCCTCGTGTGAAAGTAGCAGAAGATGGTTCAATCATTCTGGATGAAGAAAGGTGAATTCTGTGCCTGACTCATGGGCAGTACTGCA
Source organism: Ifrita kowaldi (assembly GCA_013398055.1). Taxonomy (NCBI): domain Eukaryota; kingdom Metazoa; phylum Chordata; class Aves; order Passeriformes; family Cinclosomatidae; genus Ifrita; species Ifrita kowaldi. The sequence goes on from VZRS01003126.1 coordinate 68,635, forward strand.
TGGCATGTTTGTAAATAGAGGACTACTTTGGACTGGGACAAGTATGAGTTTATTTATGTTTGAGGGTCGGGCTATGCTAACTTGGGAAACAGCGCAAGTATGTGGCAAAATACGAGCGGCAGTAATCTGCATCTCTGTAATGGCATACTTTATGAGAAATGCTTTTGGGGAAGGAGGTAGAGAGGAAGATGACGTATTTTATTACAGTGAATGAACACTGAAGATTTGCCAAACTTCCAAATGTCTTCTATGTAGCTGACTTCGTTACTTCTCACAGTTAACATGTATCTGCTTACTATTATTTGGTTTTCACGATTACGATTTGCATCTTGCATATTGCTGCTTTATTCTGTCAGTGTTTTCAGTAACTTGGTGTAGAATATTACTTTTAAAAAGTAGATTATCAAATTTCTGAGTTCCCCAAAGATATTACTAACATGAGGTTTAAGCCAAGGTTTAAGGATAAAGAGGGCCTGGTAAAAGAATTTTAAAGTATTCTAGAAGGGTATTGAGAGGCTCTTGTGACTTTGCAAAATAGATTTCTCAAATGTTAAAAAGTCTTTTTTTTTTTTTTTTAGAGCTACTTAATTATGTCTGTCTGTATTAAATCTTATAAAACAGAAAAAGCAAATTTACTTACACAGGGTGAGTAGGGTAGTGATTTCTTGCTGCATTCTCCCATTAAAGTACATGTTAATGTAATTATTAAAATTAATTACACAGTAGAAGTGCTCGCTTGTGGCAAAAAATTTGAACAGCTGTCTTATAAACATCTACTATATGTTTTCTTACCACTATTTTGAAGTGAGTCTTTTTATGTGTTTACTTTCCCAGCTTAACCGTAGAAGTTCTGAGAACAAAAGGTCCATGTGTTGTAGAAGAAAATGATCCCATCTTTGAGCGTGGCTCTACAACGACATATTCTAGCTTCAGGAAAAGTTTTTATACAAAACCATGGTCGAATAAAGGTAAGTGTATTTTTGATTTCAAGTTTTGAGTCTGCAGAAAAGTCCTAGTTTTCCACCTATGCTTTATACTTAACAGTTTTTATCCCTGGTGGAGTAAATGGATCTACTTACATGTCATGTCATGTCATCTCAACCCTACAAACTCTTACAATAGGCAGAGCTGTGATATTTACTGTGAAAAATGGCATTTTTTAAAAATCCAGTGCCTTTTAATATGTAGGCTACCTGTGCTTTTTTCTGCCACGGATGTTTAAATGCTGAGGCAAGCACAGTTTTGGCTTCTGGTTTACAGATAGCTCTGTACGGTACTTCTTAACTAGGTTCTTCCAGCATAGGCAGGAAGAGATTGTATAAAGTATCTCTGTGTGGACTGATTTCAGTGCAATGGAGAGCTGTGTTTTTATGGGTGGGTGGTTTGGGTTCTTCATTACTCCTGCTGTCACTTGACTATCTCTAGATTTACAACACTGCAAGACTTTTTGCAATTGGAAATTACTTTTTACAGCTGTAGATGGAAAAAATAGCTTCAGAATTCACTGTGCTGTTTTTGGAATGCACTCTTCTCCTGTTAAATAATAATGGAGATGGTAGATTTACATGGTGTTTTTCTGAATTCTATTTGTGTTTGTGTTTGTAACAAAAATGGACATGGACAATTTTGGGTTGGTTAGGTTTGATTTATTAGCTTTAGATGACATACTTCAGGTTTTGCAGTTTTTTAATGGGTTAGACAATTCTTTCTGTTGCTGGTTGATAGTTCTGTTGATAGATTCAGCAAACGTTTACTAGAGGGACTAGGTAAAATAACAAACATAGTCCTCATATACTCACCTGGACTTGCAGCTACAGTAGACAGCCTCAAAGTTACTGATCTTATGACAGTAAGTTTGCAAGGTGTTTTTTTTCTGATAGCAAGAAGGATGGTTTAGTAAATACTTAGGTGAGTATAATTTTTTCTTTCTTTTCCCTTCTAGAAACAGATATGTTCTTTCTAGCTATCAGTATGGTAGGAACAGACTTCTCCTTGATTGGACGGCTGTTTCCTCACAGAGCCAGAGCAGAAATTAAGGTAAAAATTGAAGTACTCAATAGAGCAATTAAGCATCTGGTTTTACTTTTCTTTTTCTTATTTGCATTCCCATGCTTCCTCTGTTGTGTTGATAATTTTGGTGCTAATTTTCTCCATAGTAATGCTTTTTTTTTAATACCTGTTTCAAGAGGTTGTAAGTATCTGAAACATTAAAATGCTCATTGAATTTCAGTGAATGTATCTAGTAAATCTAGCATACTTAGATACACTTTGTTTTAGTTGAAGAATGCTGATAATCCTAAATGGCTGTTTGGTGAGGGGCTTCAGTGTTGTCTCTTTTGTTGTACACAGCTGGGAAAGTCTTTGCTATTTCAAACCTTGCTTAGATTAAAAGTCAGGAAAAGGTGTAGAAAATAATAAAAAAAATGTAACTGGGATAGCTATGGTAACAGATTTTATATTTAAAAATTAATTACAAACTTGTGTTCTGTGAATGTGCATGTAAATTTCAACAACTTTACTTGGTTTGTTGCACTGAAGGCTTATCTTGAGCTGCCATTTTGTTCAACATATTGTTGCATTTCTTGCTTAATGATAAACACAACTGTGCATTTGCTTTTAGAACAAGTTCAAACGTGAGGAAAAAGCTAATGGATGGAGAATAGATAAAGCTTTCAGTAAGTAAATATTCCCCACCCTACAATGAGTCATTAAATGGTAGCCATCTCTTTTCATGGTAATTTCTGTGCTTTGCCATGTTTGAATTAATTATAAGGAAGTTTTTGCTCCTAGATGAGTCCAGAAGCTGTGGAGTCTTATTTTTTTATAGCAAGCATAATTCACAGTAATGGTCTTTAGGTTTACTTTCTGTCTTTTCTAGATGTCTGCTAGATGAGATTAATACAAACTTTCTTCTGTATATTCAGTTGAAGATAATTCTTCTGACTTGTGGGAATTTCTAGCAGTTACTTGTTGTAAACTGCTTTAAGAGTCCTTAAAGACTTTGTTAGCTGAATGAGGTACCTATGTCCTTCAGCAGCATGGTAATACATTTTTTGGTACTATGATACAGTTGATGCATTTGTCAGTTTTTAAGTTTTCTGAACTACTTAGATTTATAACTTGTTTTTTTAAAACTAAGCTACCATAATCCAGTCACCTTTATGTCAACTTCAGCCCCTGCTCAAGTGATACAGAAGATATTTTCAAGAAGAATTCTCTGTTTAAATGTGTGTAACATTTGCTTTTTAATATCACATTGTGTATCACTGATTATTTTACAAAGCTGAAACTCAAAAAAATAATCAACTTCGAAATCTATGTCTTTGCTTTAATCTGATAGAAGAAAAACGACCCTTTGATTTTGAATTCTTTGCCCAGCTGCTTGAGAAGGTCTTAGCAGATGAGGAAAAGAGGAAGCAAAAGACTGTTAAAAGCCAGAAACCAAAGGAAAAGAAGTCCCCCCCAAGGCCACAGAAGAAGTCAAAAGGTACTTTAAAAGAGTGCTTGAGATGGCATTACAGAGCAGTGGTCAGTAATCTAGCAGAGGACAAATCACATATGGAATCTTTTCCTTCCCTGTTGTGGACAGGGCAAGAAGATCTTAGCTTCATAGTGTAACTTTTTCAGGTGTAGTTTACTGATGTGCAGGATGGTAATAGTTAGTAACAGAGCTGAAACAGGATACCACGGTGAAAATAGTGCTCTTCCACAATCTGAAGCACTGATGTTGTAATTTACCAGTTCAAAGTACCTCCCTGAGCTGCTAATGAATTCACTTGTGGAATTTTTGGGCCAAAATCATATTTTTGGCAAACTCTTCTGTGTTGAAAGTTTTCTTGCATTTAAAAGCCTCTTCTTTTAAGGATTCTGTTTCTCCTTTAATAGTAGTTTATCTTCCTAGGTCTGAGGGATATGATTCTTTCCACAGAATAATGTAAAAGTTGTTTTATCTTTCTGGTCTGTTCAAAATAAAGATTATGTTTAATTACTGTTGATCACCACTGTGTCTTACTACCTTAGTACCTGGGAAAGGACTTTTCACAGATGTGCTTTAATTAAAAACAGTTATACTGACACAGTTTCATAAATTTCTTGCTAATTCTTTGGCTTTGTTCACTTGTTTGTTCCACAAGGACCCCTTCTTTTGTAAATGGTATTGTGAAACAAACAAGTGAACGTCTTTTTAAAGGGGATGCCAGCTAGGAAGCAACATCTCTTAAAATTGAAATAGTTGCTGCTTTTCTATAGCCTTGGTTTTGGATTTAAGTAAAACATCACATGTACTGAGACTTAAAACCACATAGAGAAATGCTGTTTCTATACTTTAGTGGTAGATTAAAGGTACTTAGTCTGTAAAGCAATGCGAGTATGCTTTTTTTCTTGTCTTGCATTTTGGACTTCTTAATTACAGGGAAACAAGTTCATTTAAGAGTAATAAAAAGGAAAGGAAAGGTTCTTGGTGGTTAAATACAGGATCAAGACAAAATTTCCTTAAAACAGGGGGGAGTAAAATTTTAGAAACTCATTAAACCCAGAAAATAATTTGCCAATTATTAGCTAGATAATATTTCAGCTTTCTTATGCAAGTTAGAATGATCCGCTGTAGTAGATTTCTTCATAAAAATTACTTTTTCGTGGCATACATTCTATAACCTTCATGACCTATTTCTGCAGAGATACAGAAATTCTTTTTAGGAATAGCAATGTCTATTTTCCCTGAATCCAAATGTGTCTGTGTAAACTGTGAAAAAGCATAGGCACAATAACATTTATTAAATTTGCTTTACATCCCATATTGACTTTGCCCTGGTGGAGTGTTGTCCCATATACAGAATATGTTTTGTATTAAATGCTGAAGTTATTCTATGCTGAAGCTTTTCTGGCAAGTCAATGACTGACTTTCCCCAGTCCTGCTCATACGCCTGGCAGTGATATATGAGTACACAAATGTTTTTAGTAGGAAATGCCTTTGCTATTTATGACTCCTAGTGCTCCACCAGTCTATTAACGAAGAACCATACTGTCTCAATAGCAAAAGCTGCCAGCACAGAAGCTGCTAATGATCAAGATGAACTTCAGGAAGCTGAAATTTCTGATGCAGAAACAGAAGCAGATGGTGTGACAGCTGAGAAGGAAAATGAGGAATCTTTGGGCATTTCTGAACAGGCAGAGGAACAGGTTGCATTAGAGCCAGCATTAGCAAAAAAGAAGAGGAAGAAGAAGAGAAAAGATGATCTTGGACAGGAAGTGGAGAATATTCCAGAAGAAATGTCTGTTCCTTCAAAAACTGCTGAAGAAGGGAAATCCTCTAATAAAAGTAAGAGGCAAAAATGCTCACTTTCAAACATTCAATTAGAAATTTTATATAAAGTCATTGCAAACTTAAAAGTCAGAATTTGGTCTTTGATCTGTGTTACTGCTCTGCCTTGTGGGAAGTTGTGGAACAATGCCTTTCAAAATCAGCTTTCATTCTAAATTGAAACATACTTTGTTTTAGATGAGAACAGTTCTCTTAAATCTTAATACTTCTGCTGGGATTTTTGGTCTTATATTAACTCTTCTTCACTGTAGCTAGGATTTGATTGCTGGAATTCTAAGATGTTTCCCAGAATGTACAAACTGATTTAATTCTTATTAATTATCAGGGAAAAAAGTGATGCATGATGCAAGCAATGATGGTCTTACTACCTCTGGAGAAGAAGTGGATTGTGGTATTGAAGGAAAACAAAATGAGACTGCTATAACAGAGGAAGAAAGATCAGAGTCCTGTTTACCAGTGAATACCCAAATGGAGAGAGAAGGTGGTGTCAATTTATGCAGGTAACGTTTATAATGGAACACTTAGGCAAAACCAAAAAATACTTCGAAGTATTAATACTGGTTTTATTTATTCATATTTACCACCATTTAACTGCCACAGAATGTGCAGGTTTCTGGTTTCTGTGAACTGTCCTGGGGTTTAATAAGTTGTTTATGATTTACACACTCCAAATATTCTCTGTCCTAATGGCTGCTCTTGCAAAATTAATGTACGTGATTACTAAAGTCACTTCCAAAAGTGATTTCATTTTTTAAGAGTGTTTAGGAAGGCCATTGTTTATCCTAACCTCTGATATTTCTCTTGAAGCACTGCTTGACAATGTTGCTAAGTCGAGTTACTATATGCTTGGAGTTTTTATCTGTAATAAAACGTTTCTTGTGGAAAAGGAATGTTGCTTAGATTTTATTTATGCAGAGTCTGGGTGAGAGGAAAGCTTTTGGTTTTAGTTTTGGGCATACTTTTACTAGAAAGAAAGTGAATGCTTGTTTATTAAACTTGTTATATGTGAAAGTGGTAAATCTAAAAGTTCATTATGACACTGTGAGTGCTACTTTAGAATTTTGTGTGTTAATTTGTTGTATTTAGCTATATTGTAATTGTTTGTTATTTTATACAGATTCCCAGAAACTTTCATTTTCTTTAATAGCTCATTAGAAGCATATGAAGGAACAGTTATTTGCCTTTGGACTCAACCTAGACTGTTACAAAAGATCAGAGGTGAAAAGCATCTGCATATAGTTGTTCATGTTAAAGTTTATTTTTTTAAAAGCAATCAGTCTAGAATAATCAGATGAGATTTTAACATCATTTTATAATTGCAGTGCAAAAGTACTAAAGTTTTGAAGCTCATGTTCTGCAAATATTACTAAAACTTTGTGAGATTCTCTGAAACAGGGGTATTTAGTGTCAAATTTGCATTGTTTTTCTGTGCAACTCCATCTGTCTGTAAGCAGAAATAGCTTTTTTACTACAAATACACTAATGTTCCTATATGCTTTTATTTATTTCAGCCTTGAAGATAGCAATGATGTTACACTGGAAACAGAATCTGCTAAATTGAGGTCCGGAGATACTAGAGATGACACATCAGAGGAAAGCCAGAGTCCAGAGTTACCAGTTAGAAATATTAGAAGCAAGGAAAGACAATCTGTAGAAACTACAGAAACAAAGGTATTGTTATTTTTTAATGTAGTTCTTCTCAAGATCTTGCCCATGATCATTAAAAGTGGTTTGTAAATCAAAGCCATTTTTTGGTTTTTTCACCACCAGATGGAAAACAATTAACAGGCCTAAGAACATCACCAAAATTTATATACTATCAATTTTCCTGTGTTTAATGAGTTGTCTGTTAACCTAAATTTATTCAGAAAGTATACTGTGCATGCCTGACTTATTTCATAGACAATTTAAACAGCCAAACGGTTTAATTACTCGAAAGTGAAGCACTGCAATATGAGCAGTGAGGCCTTGGAGCAGGATTTTGTTGGCATATGCGTACTGGCACAGTGTTGGAAATCTGATTTGAGTGGAACGTGCGTTGGGTTATTTGTGCTGCTCAACAAATGATCTGGATGATGGGGCAGGCTGTAACCTTAGCAGGTTTACGTATCAGGCAGATCTGGAAGGAATTGCTTCCCAAAGACAGAGACACCCAAAGGTTGTACTGGCCTCCAGAGAGACCTGGAGAGGCTGCAGAAATGGGCTGACAGGAACCTCAGGAAGTTCAGCAAGGGGAGATGCCAAGTCCTGTGTCGGGGGAGGAACAACCCAAGGCACCAGCACATGCTGCAAGCCACCCAGATGGAAAGCAGCTTTGCAGAAGAGAACCCGTCTGTCCTGGTGGTGTCCGAGTTGAACATGAACCAGGAAGGTGCTGTGGCTGCACAAACAGCTAATGGTGACCTGGGCTGCAGCAGCAGAANTGCAGGCATCTGTTGCCCACGAGATGAAGCCACCTTGAAGAAGTTCATGGAGAACTGTCTTCTGTGGGAGGGCCCCCAGGGTGCAGCAGGAGAACGACTCCTCTCCCTAATCAGTGGGATGAACTGACCATAGCCCCCATTCCCTGTCTCCTTGGACTGCTTGGGTAGGAGGTAGACTGGAAGGAGGGAGAGGTGTGGGGAAGGTGTCTTTAAGGTCATTTTACTTCTCATTAGCTTGTTCTGATTTTGTTAGTAATAAATTCACTTCATATCTCTAAGCTGAGCCTGTTTTGCCCGTGATGGTATTTAGTGAGTGATCTCTCTCCTGGTCCTTATCTCAAGCCATGAACCCTGTGTTAAATTTTCGCTCCTCTGTCCAGCTGCAGAGAGGAGTGAGTGAGCAGCTTTGGTGAGTGCCTGGCATCTGGCCCAGGTTAACCCACTACATTTGATCAGGGGGTTGGACTAGAAGACCTCTAGCAGACACTTCCACCCTCAGCTGCTGTGGAAATCTTGTTTCTGCTTTTCTTTACATTACAGTAAAAGATCATCTGTGTTAATTGTTTCTTCTCTACATTTCTTTTCTTCCTAAGGAGGAAGATACACATCACTCACAAAAAACAGATGAAAAGCACAGTGCATCAGAGGGTGGTTCACAGTCTGAAATCATGTAAGTAGAATTATTTTACTTTGCAGTGGCACTTGAACTAAACCTGTATCTACTCAATTTGGATATAATTCCGATTGACCATAGCAGGTTGAACCAGTCAGGACATCATGATAATTTGTTTTCTATATTCAGTGAAGTGTTTTGATAGAAATTTTGATTCCTGAGTAGCAATGCATTAGCTAAGATCTAAATGGTAGATAGGAACAGGGATAAAGACTTAGCTAAACTTTGAAAAAAACCAAACTAGTCTTTCTACAGCCAGCAAGAGCAAGAGAATGAAGAAAATCTGCCACATTGTGGGTAAACGTGAAAATGTACAGCTTGGCTGTGAAATTTGATTTTTGTTTTTGTAATAGAAGGGGCTCACTGAATTCTTCAACATTCGTAGTTTTCCATCAGAGCTTATTAGCTGTACACTAATAAGTTGTACATCAGAGCTTATTATCATGTGTCTGCTGTAGTTCTTTCTTATTTGGAAACTGTTCCTCTTCAGAACTTGGTGCAAGCCTCTAGGGTACAAGATACTCCAAAATGTCTTTGTCTTCTCTGTACTCCTTTATGAAGTTAATTTTGGTGACTATTTCTTACGTTGAGAAATGGAATTTAAAGAAGTCTGTGCCTAAGGTTTCCATTTTTGCATGATCATTGACTTCTTATTTCATGATATAGTTTTTTGAAGGTGATGTAGAAATGGGATACTAGTTAATGCTGAGTTGGTTTTCATGCTTCTGTCTTTCCGTTTTGGAACGGCAGCTCACTCTTATGATAAAGACTGTCAAAGCTTTATTTGTCCCGTTCTAGGGAGAACATAAGAAAAGATAGTAGTTCCCAGTCTGAAGATTATTGATAAAATGTAGGGCTGTGTCAGTGTGTGAATCCCAGGACATTCCATTGCAATGGTTAAGGACACAGAGGGTGATGTATGTACCCCATTCTTCAGTAACATGTGGATGTTGTCAGTAGGACAAGGTATTTGAAAGAAGTTTGTTTTTCCGTGACTGGGATAGTTTTGAAAGGGGATAGGGGAACAGAAGAGGCAGATGCAAAACATTGCATACAGGGCAGATTTATGTTGTTTCTATATAAAATTTATCACACTGACATGAATTGTGAATCCCTGGGAGAAGAAATATTCCTATTTATTTAACAGCAGGAAATACTTCCTTCAAGTGTTCTTAAGTAGATTCCACTGAAAGCTAGCAAAGTTGTGAAGGTTTTTTTTATGCTCTTTTCATAACATTATAGCATGTCTTTTAATATCAGAAAGATGCAATGGGGTTTTTCTGTTAATTGTCTTGCTGCATGCAGTGTCTTGACCCTTGCAGTCTGTGATGCTCTTGAAGTACATTTTGAACCATATAAGATTTTAAGTTACTTGTTGGTAATGATGTATACTACTTTTTTTTAATGTCTTAAGGAAAACTGAAAAGTCAGCAGATAGAAGGCGCTTGCAGAGACCTAAACCAAACTTAGTGAGATCATCTGAAAGGAGGGAGACAGCAACACAAGACAAAACAGAGGCCAAAACTTCCTCTCCAACCCTTGCAAATGCAGGTGAAAAGGTCAGAAAGAGGAATGTTACTTAGTCTGTTGTTCTTGATGCTGCATCTGTTTTGCTCGATGTAGATACTGTGGACCAGCGACAGTTTTATAAGTAACATTTCGGGAACTGCTACTGAGATATCTGCACTTGTCAAAGAGTAATGTTCCTTGCCTCAATTCCAGTGCTCTGAAGAGGACAGTAGCAGAAACAGAAATGAAGCCACAGAAGGAGAGAACAGGGATTTGGATACTGCATCTGAGTAAGTATAGAGATCACTTTTCCACTTTCCTGGAATTAACTGACTATAATTGTTAATTTATTCCATATAGTTATCTTAAAAAAAGATAGCAGTAACTGTGAAGCTTTAATATAAATCTCAAAATTGACTTGAGCAGTTTTGTTTTGATGATACCAGGTGGTACTTTGGTAGAAAGTATGCACATATTTTCTGGAAAGTTGAGGAAAGCATTGCTTTGTGAAGTACCAACAATGCCTGTAATTTGGGAGAGGGAAAGTGATAACTATGGCTTTGTTTTCCTCCCAGCCTCAGTTATCAGGTAATGGCTCTGCTTCTGATGCTTGCAGAAGCAGCTATGGTATGCAGTCTAGTTAGGTTCCTGCCCTGTATGATAAATTAATCTCTTTTAAATACATAGATAGATTGAATTTTCACACATTGTAAGACTAAACAAATCTTGTTTCTCATGACTGAGAAGCAACTTTTGTAAGTTTGGGCAAGTCTTTCTGAAGACGACACAATTCCAGTAAAGAAATCTGTGCAAGACATTGTTTGTTCGATAGGCTTGAATATTATAGAGTAAACGTCACTGTTGTGGATCCTTTGTGCAGAGAACCTGCAAAAACTTCCGTTGCGAAGCCAGTAGTTAGAGGATATCGACAGAGATTTAAACCTAATGTCACAAGAGCATCTGGAAGGAAAGAAGAGCCTGAAAAAGATGCAGGAAATGATAAAATGTCTCATCTACAGCCTAAGGGGGAAACTGAGAAGGTATTTAATAAAGTAACATAACTGAAAATAATGTGTTAGCTAAAAAGCTGCTGGATGCTGCAGTAATGTTATCTTTTTGGTTTTTTTCTTTACTTTTTTGCTCCTGAATATGACCAGGAATTAGCCACTTAATTAACCTGCTTTCAGTGACAGTGTGGTATTGCTTAGTAACCTCGGCTATGCTGAGAGGTTGTTAAACACACAGTAGATACCAATAATCTTTCATGTCCTGGAGCAAATACAACTTCAGGTATTTGATCTGGCTTTTACTGCACCTGTCTGACTGTGAAATGTACCCTGTAATTATGTTATGCGTGTCATAAGCAATCTATTTTGTCTCCTCTTATGAGCAGTTACTTGGTCAGTTAGGTGATGCTGTACTTTTTAAACCTAAGGCATTTCATGTCATAATGTTCTGTTTCTGTTCAGAATAATGACCAAGGTAATAGATCTGACGTTACCAGTGAAGATGCTGCAGGAAAAGATGACAAAGTCCCGGAGACAATGTCTCAGTAAGTATGAGAAAAATAAGGAGATAAGTGCTGCTGTCCTGCAATTTACCATTCCTGTCACTTCTGGTAGTATTTTATAGTGTGGTGATTATAGACGTTTTTGCAGAAACTTCTGCAGTGAGACAGAAATTGAGGGCAAAAAAGGAATCTTCATTAATTTATGAAACATAAATTAGGCACTTCTGGTATTAAAGTGGTGCTTTTAAATTATAAGTCAGTCATGGTAAATGCAAAAAAACCTGAAAACGTAGTCCTCTGAAAACTAAAACAAGCCTTAGCTACGGGCTTTTAATACTAAAATGCATCCTTTTCAGTGCTTAAGTATTTAAACAGAAGTGTTCTTAAAGTGTAGTTAAGTGTTACGCGTCAAAACAAAGAAAGAAATCCAATATGTGGGCAATTTAATGCCCATATTTATTAAGTGTTGCATTTTTCTTCAGTGTGCCACTACAGAAGTGGCAGCCGTAATGTAAAAGGAATACTATGTTTTACAGAAGAGATTGTAAAAAATAAAAACTAAAAAAAGCCAACTTTCCCCCAAATGCACCCCCAAAAAATCCCTCAAATAACCTAAACCAAGAACAGAAATAAAAAAATTAAAGCCTCAAACTTTTGTTTTTAAAGGGAGATAGTTGAAGAGGATGGATGGAGATAAACTGGGTTTGACAATGTGCCAGAAAAATATTTTCAGTTATTTCTTTCATTAACCTGCTCTGTAACTTGATTCTCAGTGTAAAAAGGAGTAGAAGAATCTGGCAGTTGTAGTAGTGCACTATGGATATTTTTACCTCAGCAAGATAACAAACCTCACTTTATTGTGATTTATGGGATTCCCCCTGATGGGGGGAATCTACAGAGTCCTGGCCAGAAAGTTGAAAAGACGAGAGAAGTCTTCAAATTCCTTGCTTCAAGATGGTTGTTTTAATAAGTTTTATCAGAGGAGCAGAGTTCTAGAAACAGCACCCTGTAGAGAATACACAGCGCCCCTTATCTCAATTACACAGCCCTTTTAAAGGCAAATCACCCAATAGAAGCTTAAAACAAAAGATATTTTTACTTTTCTACCAATGTTCAATAAATCACCCTCTTGCGTGCACAGAAACTGCGGAATTTTTCATCCGGTCACCCTAAACCACTTCTACCGCAGAATATGGAGTAGTAGAAGAAGAAGGCCTAGAGAACAACAACAATCCTCCATTTTGGCGTTTTTAGCTTATATCTGTTTACTACATTAACAAACCCAAAACCTCTAAATTCTTCACCCTGTGGCAATCTTACACACTGCTCTATCATCTAGTTTACACCAGTGTTGATTCTAATTCTTCCCAGAGTGTTGCTAATTTTTTCCATGGACAAAGGTCAAAACCAGTATTGTCCAGGGGAGTAGAACCCTTCATAACAGGCAGAGAAATATTTTCTGCACTTTGGGTTCCAACAGCAAAGTTATCTATGTATTTTCTGAATACACTGAAGAAAAACTCTGAATATTTGTAAATTTTTTCAAACTCCTTATTAAATTTGGTCTGTCTTCCTCTGGACTAGATAGGGATACAGAGAGGTGCATTATGGGCCAGAAGAAGGTCTCTCTAGTGTGGTATCCTGTCACTAATGGAAAGAGGAACATAACAGGGCTAACGTGTTTAAACTCTCAATCCCTAGTAGATCCACTTCTAATTTTATTCTTTCAAGAAGCTAGTAATACTGTTTAGGTAACTGTTAATAACTGTTTAAGAAAAAGGGGGAAAAAAATCACTTCTCCAAGTCTCCTCCTACTTTCTGATGTGGTATATACTTCATGGATCATGTATGTTTTTCCAGGTCTAATGAAACAGCTGGTTTAAAAGAAGATGGCAAACAGAGCATGTTGAATCCAGCACCTCTAAAGAGAGGTAGAATGCAGAGACCAAAACCAAATCTAGGAAGAACTGTTGCAAGGCAAAAAGAACTGATAGATGAAAAAGATCCTGAAGAGGAGACAGCTGAAGGTGGAGAAGCAGGAAAAGGTGTGATACATCATCAAGATGAAAACAATGATCCCTGCCTCAAAAGTGTAAGTTTCTTGAGCAGTTGCTCATACACACTATTTTGCTGGGTCCTTAGTAGAAGACTTGGTAACAAAAACCTAGGTACATACCACATAATTTGTAGGGATAGGCTTTGCATGCTTTATTTATTATTTCAGAAAAATCTAAATTGTCATAAAATTTCCTCACTTTTGCGCTTGGATTCTGTTTTCCATGGTGTCAAGGTTTAACCCCAGTCAGCAGCCAAGTACCAACTCACTTGCTCACTGCCCCAGTAGCAGCACTGGGGACAGAATTGGAAGGGTAAAAGCTGGAAAACGGGCTGAGATAAACCCCTGAGTACTGGATGTAAGGTTTAATAGGGAAAGCAGAAGCTATACTCACGTGCAGAGCATCAACAGAAATTCTTTTACTACTTCCCATGAACAGGCAGGTGTTCAGCCATCTCCAGGAAAGCTGGGCTTCATCACACATAATGCTTACTTAGGAAGACAAAAGCCATTTCCCCCCCACTTTATATACTAAGCTGTGTGTCATATGGAATATCCCTTTGGTCAGTTGGGGTCTCCTGTCCTGACTGTGTCTCCTCCCATCCTTCTGTGCCCCCGCCAATTTCTTCTCCAGTTTGTCAGTATGAAAAGCAGAAAAGGCCTTGGCTCTGTATAAGCCCTGCTCAGCAATAACTAAAACATCTCTATATTATCAACCCTTTGTGCAGCACAAATCCAAAACACAGCCCCATGCTTGACACTGTGAAGAAAGCTAACTCTACCCTAGTCAAAATGAGCATACATGAAAATTGAAGATATCTCACTTTGTCATATTATGATACCAGATCTGACAAGAGAAATGCAAAGAAAAAATGTCTTGGAAGATAAACCACTTAAAAAGTAAAGTATAAAGAAAAATAACTTACTTTTATAATAGACACTGCTATTAGTTGGATGCACAAGAAGCAACAGAAATCCCAGTGTTTCTGTAGGAAATATTAAAACTTTCTCATGTTCGTTCTGCTCTCCTGAAAGAGAGATTGAGCAAATATTTAATCTTAATAGTGTGGAACCTTTATTTGTTTTAGGATTTAACAGTTCATGAAGACATTCAACCATCCAGTGTGACGTTAGAAGATGTTTCTACAGATTCTAAGATGAACTCAATAAATACAAGACAGTGTTTCCAAGAAAAGTCTTCAGAAGCAGAAAGCTATGGAAGTGAAAAGGGATTGTCAGATGTCTTGAAAGAGGTTTCAGATTCCAATGCAGGGTAAGGTTATTCCACTTAAATGGAGAGAAGTAATGGTTCAAAGCCATCAGTATCTCTGGGTATTACACCATTTTACATTCAGCTCCAGCATTACAAACAAGTTTTATATATATAAAGAGATGTTTAATGAAGACAATACTAGACTTTAACTAACAAAACCCCCAAGAGCTTGAAAATTAAATTTACATGCTGTTGGATGTTAATTTGATCTTTGGACTATTGGCCTAATTTTCAAATAAATGCATTTTTCTAATGTTTGGTCCCCGTGGTTCTCTTCTCCGTGTTGGTCTCCACAGTGCATCCCAGTGTGCTTATATAAATCCTTGAGTACAGGGTCTGGTTTTCTATTAAAGTGTCTCTTAAAAAATAGTCAACCACAGGTGTTCTGTAAGTCTACTGGGTAACTTTAAACATGATTAGACAAAGGCATTTGTGAAATGTATATATCGTGTTAAAATGTCTCAACTTGTCTTCCAGGTCTCAACTGGAAGCTGCAGTTAACTTACCTTTGCTTACCTACTTGTAGGATACACAGGCTTTTGGTGATGATCACTGTGTTTTTATTGGAGCTTTTTTCATGTCACTAACATTGTATTGCTCTGAGAGCTGCATATGAGTATGCCATATTGTCCCATGCCTTTGACTGTGCTTTTGTTTGTTTTTGTAGGGAATCTCATCCTCAGAAGAAAGAGGAGAAAACTGTTGTATCATCAGCTCGACTTCTGAGGAGTCGATTCCAGAGACCAAAGCCAAATTTAAGAACAACAACTGCTAGAAAGGAAGTGCTGGATGTAAATTATGAAGATGCATCACAGAAAGATACCAACAAGGAAGAAAGTTTGACACAGTGTGATAGTGAATGTAGCATCCCTCCTGACACAGATGTAAGTGCAAAAACCTGTCTTGAGTTTTTCAGAGAGTGATAAGTACCAAACTTCATAGACATCATAAACTCTCCTTTTGGTTTATTATTACAACTTGTTCTGGTTCTTGTGTTTACGATTTTCAGCAAGCAGGAAAATGTGAAGTCTTAAACCCACTAGAATCCTTGGGAAAGGAGAAGACGCTTTGCTCTCAGGAGGTTTCTGAGAGGTCAAGTTCTAAGTCCCCAAAAACGTTTTCAAGATCAGAGGACGGTGAAGTGCAGTTCTGTCTACCTGAAATTAACCAAGATGACATCTCAGCTACTAATGCAGGGTAAGGGCTTAGCTACTTTTGATTCTTGACTGTAACAATGAAAGTGTTTTACAAGGAAGTTGTGCCAATGGATTGCCATCTGGCAAACATAGTCTAGTGAAAATACTGCACAAAATTTCTGTTCTCATAGTTCCAACACTAGCGATACTAAAATTTTGGTAGCTTCTATGCTAAGAATGAAATTAATGAGCATTCTCTTTATGACTGTTTCATCATCTGAAAGACTAGATTCATTTCATATAAGCAGGGAAATACTAGTTTCCTTACCAGATAATCTGTGAAAATTGCTTCAGTTTTATAGCAGTAAGTAGTCAATAAGTTAACGCCTTCAGTGAGTTAGTTAATTCTACTGTGGAAGTATTTAGAAGACCGTTAGTTTGATATTTTTGCTGGAATAAATTGTTGTTTGTAACTTAAACTCAGCAGAACTTTTTGTTTACAGGATTTTTCTTAGAAACTTAAGTGTTCTTTGCATGTAATACGAATGGACCTGTGTTTGTTTTTGTAATATCGTTTGTATTAAATTTTGGATTATTTTTTCTGTCTTAACTTCTCATTGATAGCAAAAACAGCACTCAAGAAGAAAGTCAACAAGTACCTCTTCCACCTATCCAGCTGGCACGAAAAAACAGGTACAAACCAAACTTGGTAAGAGCTGCTGGAAAGAAGGAGTTACAAATACCAGAAAATGAGAGGAAGAAAAGCCCTGAAGCAGAGCAAAAAGATGAGTTTGACAATACTGTCATGGTAAGCTTTAATAAGAGTAAGGTTTTGCCTTCAAAGTTAGTTCGAAGTGCGTGTTCAGTTTTATGAAGTTAAATGAAAACTTTGAAGTTGCATTGCCTGAAGCTGAGACAATATATTAGATGAAAAAAAATTCCCAAACCCTGGTAAGCTGAGGTATTATACGTATGAAACCAGTGCTGTCTACAACTTAAAGTATTAATTATTTTTTTTACAAAGGATTTGAATTTGGTTGGATTGCATGATAGGAAAAAATTATGCACATTTAATATAAACTCCAGAATAAAAATGCATAAAAATTAGTTTTTTTTGCTCATTTCATCTTTCCTGATTGGATGAATCAAGTCTGTGTTGGCCAATATAGTATAATGTCTCAAGTGAAGGCAGAGGACAGCCATTTTTATGAAAAAAAGGTTTTTTTAATTTGATAAGCTTTAGCTGGCTTCATCACTACAGTACCTGGTACTCCTCTACTTCATACAAGTAACTGACACTGTGTATCCCCACAGATACTTTACTAGGGACTGTGAAAGTTGTGAAAATCCTTGAAAGCCATTTACAGTGTGATGCATTCTCTGTGACCTTTTTGCGGGTTGTACATGAATCACGTCATGGATGTAGGGATGTCTGCATTGACTTGCCTTAGATTTGGAGTACAGCTAAACTTTGCAGGAGTGACTGGTGTTGGAATGGTTATCGCGGGTTTTGTTCTTTAGCCTGTGTAGAGTACTTGTGTCGTGCATTCATTGCTCATCTCCCTTCAGTGTCACAGTCAGCTCACCCCTAGCTGTGATAGTACCTTGTGGTTCAGCTTTGGCTGCTCTAGACCTGTGGCCTGTGAACCGTGCACAGGCATCTGCTCTGTACTGGGCAAATCTGTAGAACCAGAGCAGGTCTGATGCTCCTCTTTACCAATAAAGCTGTCACAGGCCTGAAGTGGTGAAGGATATGTTTGAATGGCTTCTGTGTGGAACCCATGTGGCAAATACAGACGTAAAGCTTATTAGACCTTCTGCATCTTGAGGTTATGTTATTGTGGCTTGAGTGTGTTTGTGCTGCCCTCTGCAGTGTCTAGTTTTCAAAGGTTTTCTGTTTGCTGAAGTATTTTGTTTCCACAGTGCTTGATGTATTAGGGAGTTGACTGAATGTTAAATAGACAAGTGTTTCCCGTAATGTTTGGGTGCATGCAGTATTCAAGAGCTTAACTCTAGGTATCCCAGGACTATGAAGACTTCTGTTCCTTTTTGCATATAAATTGACCTATGATAACATGATTCTTACTTTTATTCCAATTGGGAAAATAGCATAGTTTCTATTTTTGTATATAAAATATATGTTTGTTTTAGAAGCTTACATACTTCTATTTTTCTTCATGCTTCTTTTACTGTAAATTTAAGGGTGAAAATGAAGCTGTAATGTGTCAAGCAGATGTGTTGAGCAAAGAGGAACAGGAACAGCAAGAGGTGCCTCAGGTGCCCTCTATTTCTGAAAACTTATTGTCTGAACAAAGCAGGTGAGGTTCGAGTTTAGCAAAATTGCATTTGAAAAGCTTTTGTCTGTGCATAATGAGACACTTTTGCAAATGTCAGTTCCTCTGCTCCTTGTCCTTTGTCTTTCTACAGTATTTCATTTCCAGTGCCTCCAAACAGCTTCTTCCAGTGTTTTCAGAGCACCTTTTTTTTTAGCTGCACTCCTTGCCATTGTTTATCTGTTACATACTTTATCTGTATGAGCTCATAGCTCTTCTTGACCAAGATTTTTTGTTACTGGGTCTGTATTTGCTTAAGTAGCGATCACACGTGTAACATATGTAACATAAAAATTTTGCGAAATGTCAGAGACTTGACTTTCATTGATCCCCATATGTGCTCTTCTATTGTACTGCTACTCTTCATAAAATGAGATCTTAAGTGTGTGCTAGACTGCCGATACTTTGATGTTGGTATGGTTAGCAACCCAACTTGTTTTTTTATGTTAAAAATGTCTTGACAAAGACATTTGTTATTCCTGCTCCAAAGTTAACCATAAATGAGAAATATATTTTAAAATATAATTTTATTGATCTTAAACAAAGCAATCTATTAGTCTCATGTATAAGTGTTGATTCAAAACTTTAATGCAGAAGTGCTTATTTTCCCTCCCAGCCAAAGTCAAGTGTGGTTTTATCTGTTTTTGTTTTTGTTTGTTTGCTTTAAATTCACCAGTGCTGAAAAATTTACCTCCCAAGAAGGTAAGCTGAGTGCTCTGAAATCAGGACAGTTCGGAAAGATTGAGTCTCCAAGAACTAGACCACACCTAGAAAGAACATACAGTGAAAAAGAATCTCCAGTAGTACAAAAACTTGCTGCCCTAGATGAGGAAGAAATGGATCAAGGAAAGAATCTGCCTTTGGCAGAAGGATCTGAAAACCCTCTCTCCTCAAAAGTGAGAATTCTGTTCATATATTTCTGACTGTACTTTCTGATGCTTGGTTCCCACTAGCTGTTTTTAAGACATCTAAGTAAGCTGTTGTAAATGCATTAATTAATTTCAGCCTAGTAAGAATTCTTGTTCAGTATTTGCATGCTATTACAGGGTTTCCCAAAATTCTGTTAGTGACACATTGATAAGACATCTAAAGACTTCACTTGAGCTTTGACATTCCAGCCATATTCATGATACATGAATAAGTTACCTGCATGCTGTATTTCTGTTGCTGGGTTTCTTCTGAGCTCCTTGGTGGCTGCTCCTGAACGACTAATATTGGTTGCAGTATCTGTTTTTATTAGCTAAATGCTTTCCTAGAGGAACAAGGAAGAGTGATGGTTCTATAAGCTACCTGGAAGTTTTTAAATGAAGTTTTGCCTCAGATTAACAACTTGATCATAATCTCCAATACTTTTCTTTACAGATGATATGTTTTGTGCTAATTCTGTTGTTGGTTTTTTTCTCAAACCAAAGGATGACGTGGAGGTATTATTGCTTGTGGGAAATACAGCCAAGAATGACAATCTAGACATAAATTCAAGAAGCATGACATCAGAAACGCTTTGTTCTTCTAAAAAATCACCAAATTGCCATAGCAACGGAGAGCAAGAAGAATGTCTATGTACAGATGCTATAGGAAGCATTCAGGATACTACAGAAAGGTAAAGTTACCTGTTGACAAAGTAAACTCTTATATTAGTTTCAGCTGGGGTAGCGTTTATTTTCTTCTTAGTAGCTGGTAGGGTGCTGCATTTTGGGTTCAGTGTGAGAATAGCGTTGATAACACACTGACATTTTAGTTGTTGCTGAGCAGTGCTTACCCTAAGTTGAGGACTTTTCAGTGTCTCATGGTCTGCCAGTGAGCAAGTGCACAAGCAGCTGGGAGGGAGCACAGCCAGGACAGCTGATCTGAGCTGGCCAAAGGGATATTTCATACGATGGAACATCGCGCTCAGTAATGGAGGGAATTGGCCAGGGACTGCTGAACACTGCTTGAGGATGGGCTGGGCATCAGTTAGCAAGCAGTGAGCAATTGTGCATTACTTATTTCTCTTGCATTTTATTCCCCTCTGTCTGTGTGTCTGCGTCATTTTCATTATTTTATATTTTACTTTGTTTTGATTATTAAACTGTTCTTATCTAAACTCACAAGGTTTACCTTTACTTTCCAGTTCTCCTCCTCCCTGTGATTTGGGGACTGACTGACTGCATGGCACTTACTTATCAGCTGGGGTTAAGACACTTTAAAAACTTTCTGCATTTGTCCAATTGTTTTCATACAGCACTTGCTTTTGGAAGCCCAGGCTCTGAGCTGTATTAGTTGTTCTCTACTGTGTGCTGTGAAAGTCAGTAGGTGGCATTCTTAAGTAATGTAAGAGTTTTTAACAGGATTACAGGATTTTTTTTCGAGGTTGTTTTCCTTTTTTAGAAGGTACTTCATGAATGAGAGTAGAATTAAGTAATCAGGGTTTAGCTGTCTGAATTTCTCAGTAATAAATTCTTGGGGTACGGCACACCATGAATGTGGACCAAAGGCTGAGCAGTGCCATTTGCACTCCCTTATAATTGAGAAGCGGCAAGTAGACAGCAAGCTCGTTTTATGTTTCTGTAAGATATATGCTGAGTCTCTTCAATTTTTCTTTCCAGTAGGAGAACTTCCTGTAATGACGCTTCTTATATGTGTGCAGTATGAGGCAGATTGCCATTTACATGTGACAGCTCTGGGTTATGATATAAGCTACCTTTTGCTTAGTCTTAATTAATACTCAGCAGTCTCAAATCAATTTACTTTTGCTGTTTTCTGAAATTATCTTCTGGTTTGCACCTGTCTCTGAAACTCTGCTTATAATCTCTTCCATAAATTACGTTGAAATCATGTCCCAGAGTCTTTGTGCTAACAAGACAAGGGCCTTACTTCACAGTTTTCATGTCTTCTATGATGGTGGACTTTCACAGACTCACAGAATGGTTGAGGGTAGAAGGGTCTGCTAAAAGTCTTCTGGTCCAACCCCCCAGTCAAGCCACCTGGAGCTGGTTGTCCAATACTGTGTCCAGACAGCTTTTGAATCTTGCCAAGGATGGAGACTCCACAGTCTCTCTAGGCAGCCTGTGCCAGTGCTTGGTAACCCTTACAGTGAAACAGGATTTCCTGGGGTTCAGAAGGAACCTCCTGTCGCTACGGCGATCGGGGCTAGCTGCCCCCAGACCCCTTTGTCAGAGCCAGGCAGTCGGCCCAGGGTCCCGCCTGCAGACACGAACTGTGCCGCTTCGGTCGGCAGTCGCCGCTGCTGGGGCGTCGTGCGAGCGGGCAGCAAGCACGCTCTCCTCAGGGCAGAGGAGGAGGTGGTGAAAGCCCGAAGACCTCGGAGGTAAAGAACGAGCGAGGAGAGATATCCTTCCTTGGACCACAGCAGGTTTTATTAGCCGGATCCCGGCGGAAGAAATATCCCCCAGAGAGGGCTCGGGCAGAGGGTTTTAAGGGGAGAAAATCAGGGTGGAGTTCAGGATGAGAACCAACGGGAAAGGGGGGACTGGGAGGAACCAGGGTACAATCAACCAACGGGGTGATAACAAGGGAGGAAACATTCAGCATGCACCTATGGGATGTCTAAACGCTTGGAAGATTCTGGAAGAAGAGGCATGGCTAGTTGTTTTGGGGGGCTTGACACTTACACTTGGGAACTGCCCAGAGATTCACCCTCAGATTCTGATTCATCAATCCAGGGAAGAGCCCTGTCAGGATTGACAAGAGGTGGTCTCTGGAGCGACCAGGGGGATGCTCTGACAGAGCACACGCCAAGATCCTGTCTTGCATTGTTTGCCCATTGTCTCTTGTCCTGTCACTGGGCACCCCTGGAAAGAGCCTGGCTCCGTCCTGTTTGCACCCTCCCCTTGGGTTTTTGTGTAACTGTTGAAGAGATCCCCCTGAGCCTTCTCTCCAGGTTGAACAGTTCCTGCTCCTTCAGCCTTTTGTCATAGGAGAGATGCTTCCATCCCTTCACCATCTGTGTGAGCCCTTGAGGGGCTGTCTCCAGTGCGTCCAGGTCTCTCCTACCAGGGAGCCCAGAACCGGTCAGTCCTCCAGGTGGCTTCATCAGTGCTGAAGGAGGGGCAAGGATCGCCTCCCTCGGCCTGCTGGCAACGCTTCTGCTGCTGCAGCCCAGGTCACCATTAGCTGTTTGTGCAGCCACAGCACCTTCCTGGTTCATGTTCAACTCGGACACCACCAGGACAGACGGGTTCTCTTCTGCAAAGCTGCTTTCCATCTGGGTGGCTTGCAGCATGTGCTGGTGCCTTGGGTTGTTCCTCCCCCGACACAGGACTTGGCATCTCCCCTTGCTGAACTTCCTGAGGTTCCTGTCAGCCCATTTCTGCAGCCTCTCCAGGTCTCTCTGGAGGCCAGTACAACCTTTGGGTGTCTCTGTCTTTGGGAAGCAATTCCTTCCAGATCTGCCTGATACGTAAACCTGCTAAGGTTACAGCCTGCCCCATCATCCAGATCATTTGTGGAGATACTGGACAGGATTTGACACAGTATTGACCAACAGGGCACACTGTTGGTTATTGGTCTCCCACTGGACTTCGTGTCACTGATCACAAACCTTGGAACCTGACAACTTAATTTTTAGTGCACTTTCAGTCTGTACTTCATCAGCTCCCTTAGGAGCATGTTAGAAGAAACAGTGTTCAGTGGTGTTATAAGCCTTACTGGAGTCAAGGCAGACACTATTTACTGCTCTCCCTGCATTTATCGAGCCAGTCATTTCATTGAAAGAGGTTATCAAGTTGATCAAGCATAACTTCCCCATTACAAATCCATGCTGACTACTTCAAGTTAGGTTGTTTTTCATGTGTCTGGAAGTAGTTTCCAGGTTTATTTGTTCCATCACTTTCCCAGGGACTGAGATGAGGTTGACTAAACTGTAATCTTCTGGATTACTCTTAGACTCTTTTTCTCAAGTCATGAGTTTAGAAGGCCAAGATTTCTGTCTTCCTGATCTGAATGTGTTCGAACAGATGTAAGAATTGTATCCTTTTTGAAAGCAATAGAACCTTGAGCAATGGAATTAGTGAATATAATGTTCTTATGGCTGCTTAATTTTGGAGTCCGGTGTTGGTATAGCTGACACTTTCTACTCTCTCTGACTTTTGTTTTTCTTCCAAAAATTTTTCCCCAAAGTAATCAGGAAGTTCCACTGCTGCAGACAAATTACCTCCTTCTTGCAGTGCTTTTTGCTTCCTTTATGTTTTTTTGCATATAACCAACTAAGCAAATAAAAATTCAGAACACAAGTACATTTCTTTCTGGAAGTATTAAATATCTGATAGTAAGCCAAGCTTATAGAGTGTACTTTGTAGTTCTTCAGAAGTAAAAGTTGAAACATGTTTTTATAGGTCCAATGATAAATTGAGTTCTGGAGAAGAAAGTGAACGGAGAGCAAGGGAACCCCACTGGAACCCAAGGCCAGACCTAAAGAGACTTACTAGGAAAAGAGATTATCCTGAAGAATGTGAAAACAGAGAAGAAGACAACACTGAGAACAGAAATGAAGAAGAGTGTTCAGTGTTATTAAAAACAAGTGTATCAGTGGTAAGTGTTGATCATGTATTTTGAGCCAGTTATACCTCAATCCTTTTGGCCAAGTTCTTAGAACCATAGCTGGCACAGAAATGCAGTATATGGCTGGAAAAGGTTAATGTGATTATTTGATTTTTTAAAATTCTCTATTGGAAGTTATGCTGACTAAATGGACTTAGAATCTAAAAACTGTGGAAATATTTAATATACACTGCTGTCTTAAGTTCTATGGTTTATGTGGTCAGAAACTTACATTATAATAAATACATGCTAACACTGTTAAAAAATAATTTGCTATTTGTTATTCATTGAACAATGGCAAATAAGGCAGTTAACTAACTTCAGATACTACCTAAAATCTGTATTAGTATACTTAGAAATTAAAATGAGTATGAACAAAGTTCAGACCTTAAATTTGCTCAGCAGGCCTAACTTAGCCCAGACTAGTTCCATCTCTGTCTAATGCTGGGATAGCTGAGTCAAGTTTGTCTGGTATTCCCTATTTTCTATATGGATGACTAAAATCTTCTCGTTAACATATTTTTTTTGCCAAGTATCCATAATTGATGAACTGTGGTTTGTGGCTGATGTTTGTCTGTGTGTATGTTGAACAATATGTAAATGCTTTTATATAAAGTATGATAGTTTTTTCTTCCTAGTTTGTTCCCAAGGCAGAAAAAAAAATCCTTTCTGCAAATTGTTCTTTAAATTAATAGGTAATTTTAGAAAATGATTCATCTTTCCAGCTTCTAAAGAGTTGGTACTCTTGATAAATTGAGCATGGTCTTGTTCTATTAACTACCAGCAGCACTGGGAATTCAGCCGTCATAGATAATGCCAGTTAATGACACCTCTGCTACAGAGCCCAAAATTAAAGACAATGAGTAAAAATGTCCTAAGTTATCAGAGATGACAGCTGGGCACATTCTCAGGATCTTCAAACTAAGTTCTTTAAGTCACCAAAACCACTTATAAATGCTTGGCATTTAATATGGTTGTAATTATCTCCTCTGTTCAGCAAAATTCCAGTAATATAGTGGAAGCTGGATCCTTCTC
Organism: Ifrita kowaldi; assembly: GCA_013398055.1. Classification (NCBI taxonomy): domain Eukaryota; kingdom Metazoa; phylum Chordata; class Aves; order Passeriformes; family Cinclosomatidae; genus Ifrita; species Ifrita kowaldi. The sequence continues at coordinate 93,441 of VZRS01003126.1, forward strand.
AGAAGCTACAAGCAAACACAATTTTGCAGAGAATGTTGAAGAAACATCTTGTAAGAGAATCAGGCAGGACATTACACTCCAGTCTCCAGGGATATCGTCAGAGAGTGAGACTCAAGTAGAACAAGATGATGATTCTCAGCTTTCTGCCTCTCAGGAAAAATATTCAGACAATCTCACGAGGTAAAACAACTGTTTTGATTTGTAGACTCAACTGATTGATAATTATTGGCCATAGTTCTGCCATGTGTTACGTGAGTGCATCATGTCAGTTCTTGTGTCTTCCATCTGAACTTAGCAGATGTGTGCAGATATCCCTATGTCTCTTACCCTGCCTATATTCTGATAAAATGAACACAGCCAGCACTCTCACCAATCCATCCCATGGTTTCAACAGGAATTCCTGATTTTATAGGGGAGGACTTGAGAATACCCATATTTGAGGGCACAGGGATTGTGGGATTAACCTAAAGAGAAACTTGGTGCTAAAAGTGTCCTCTGCTGCCATTTGCTTCCACTCCCCATCAATTTACCAGGGAGGATGTTTTGGGGGGAAGTTTTTAAATATTTTTGATACTCAAAGTGGTTGTGCCCATGATTTTGAGGAAGGAAACAGAATAAACTGGTTATTGAAGAGAATGCTGAGAAACCAAAGGAGGTAAGTAGTTATCTTCTAACAGTTTCAGTTTGTAAACAATAGTCTGATCAACTAAAGTATCATAGTTTGAGGCTTCAAGTGTAGCTTTAGTAAAAGACAACTAGAAGTTGTCTTAAAACATGTCTTAAAAAGTATGTGACTTCCACATCCCTCAAAATGAAAATTATTTCATACTTTTCTAATCAAAGAATCCTAAATCTTGCAGGTTTAGTTGTGCAAGATTTCTAGCATTCTGAAACTGCATAATACACATTCACAGTCAGTACTTTATGTACACAGGAAGAAATTAAATTTCTGATTAAATGCTTATTTGTCACTATAAAGAGGTAAATAGTTTGCATTGTTGGTCATGATAACTTCTTTTTTTAATCGAGTTTGTTTTGATTTGTAGTATCCCACTTTTTGGAATGTCTTGGACTTCACTGTTTTTGTTCTGTATTTTAGAGGGCAGTTCAGGAGATCATCAAAACAGACAGCACTGCCAGAACATGTGTTGGAGCCAAAAGCTGCTACTTCTTCTGCCTCTGAATGTGAAGCTGATTGCAGTGAGAAGGGGAATCAAAGGCAAGGTGCTACAATGAGTGTTACCAGAGGCAAAAGTTTGAAAACTGCACAGAGAAGAAAATCTGGGAAGGAACCCAGAAGTTCAAAGATAACCTTTGTCACCCTTTGGGCTTCTCAAGAGGAGGAGGATGCCGAGGCAGATGACTTTGAGCTTGATGATGAAGATGAATGCTTTGCACCAGAGGAAGTAAACAAGGCTCCAGTGTTCGTTCCGATAGGTCTTCGGTCTCCAAAACCAATTCCTGTGCAGATACAGGAAACCATGGAGGAGGTATTGTGTAGCTGGGTTCTGCATGTGTGATTTTGTTCTGATTGTTTTGAAAGATTTTATTCTATTTGTATCTCTGAGTATTTGGGTTTTATCTGAGTTCAGGGTGAGAATGGTGTTGAGAGTAGCAGGGATGTTACTTGGCATATAGACTTGGACTTAATACTGCATCAGCCTAAAATCCAATTAGGTAATTATGTTTACAGCTGTATATAGGTCTGCAGGGTACTCACCAGTTTGTTTACTGGGATTGAATATATGTCCAGACTCAATCCTTATCCATGTGTTTTGAGGCCTGAGATGGATCAAATGGAGCACTTGAATTTCATATTTGAATGTTAGGAAATGAGGGTATGACAAAAATGTCTCTGTATGTCATGTCCCCCTTGCCAGGAAACTTTTAACTGTCAGGCAGGCTGACCTGACCAGCAGCCAGACACACACATCTGCGTGCTCACTACCTTTTCCTGTGGGACGAGGAGAAATTAGAAGGAGGGTCAGAAGATTTCTGTATTGATATAAAGACAGTTACATACATGAAGGAAAAGCAGTGTGTAAATAAAAAGCAAAGTAAGGAATTTGTTTGCTACTTTCCATTGTCAGGTTACTTCCTGGAAAGCAGGGTCTCAATCTTTGTAAGAGTAACTTTGGAAGACAAATGCCCTAACCACAAATGGCCTCCTCTTCTCCCTCCTTTCCCTGGGCTTTTATTGCTGAGCATGTTATCATGTGATACAGAATTTCCCTTTGTTCATTTTGGGCCACCTGTCCTAGGTGTGTGCTCTCCTGACCTCTTCCTTACCTCCTGGCCTCCTTGCTGGGTAAAAGAATAGGAAAAAAGCTTTGACATTGTGCAGGAACAGCAAAAACGCTGGTGTGTTACCAACACTGTTGTAGTTATAAATCCAAAAGACGGCATATACATCCCAGCCATGCCCAGTACAGTCTTCACTCTTTATTTCATGTCATTTGTATCGTGCCCAGGTCTTACACTATCCAGTACATCCTTATTAGCCATAGCTTCTCTCTCTGTTCTTTGAAAAACATATGGCTCTCATTCCTTTGGTCAGTGCCCTGCCCCCTACCTTATAATGTCCCTGAAATTGCCTTTTTAGTTATTTAAGCCATGCCTTGGGCTCCATGTACTACATGGTTCCTCAGCAGAGGTGGCATGCTGTGTTGAGTTTTTGGATACCAAAGCCAGCTCAGGTCAGTGACAGCTGTACTTGCCTGGTTTCTTGTGAGACCTGCTTTCCCTCGGTTCATGTTCTTCTTACTGTAATGTACAACTCAGATGATGGGTTAAAAAATTTAAATGTATATCCATTAAAATCTCCAGCCCTTGTTGCTTTGGTTCCTGCAGTACAGTTTGCTGGTGTGGTGGAATCCACTCCTTCCTTGTCCATGCTCCAGTGTGGGTTCTCCACGAGGTGCAGTCCACGTAGGATGTTCTTGCTCTGTCTGGCAGGGGCAGAGCAACAGTCCCTGATGCTGTCAGTGAGAGACCATCTATATCTTTGTTAGCTTTTTTCAGATACTATACATTTTTACTCTTTCGTAGATGATTTGTAAACTTATGCACCTGGAGTGCAGGTCTGTGTTTCATGTGCACCCTTACACTGCATTAAACTTGAGCGTGTAACAGTGTAGCAACACATGGCATTGTATCTACTTAGCCCAATCACCAGAGGGGAAATGGCATACATTTTTTGATGCCAGGGAGCTGTGCAGGTTTGGGAAGAGTGGCCTCTGTTCAAGGTCTTGGAAGGGATTGTGTTCAAAGAATTAGACATTTTTCTATTTTTCTTCCCTGTCATCGCTACTTTCCATTCACTTCAGTGATTTTTGCTTTCTAGTGCTTTTTTGCTTACTGCTACTGTTAGTCCTCTTCCTCTCTTTGCCCACTGAAATCTTGCTTTTTTTTGTCTCCTGAATTAATCGCACTGTTTCTTTTTTCTAGGTGAAACAGCAGAATAATGTAAAGCTCAGTCAAAACACCAAGGGGTCTGTAGAATAATAATAGGCAGCAAAGTAGCTGCATGGAAACTTTTGCTGAATCTTTGATTTCAGAGATGTGGAAGATATCTTATGTGGGGGGATGACAACCAGGTTGCCTGGTTTAACACTTAGGAGACAGGAGTACTAGTGAGGGATGTGGTTAGAGGACCTGAGGATGCAGCTGTTGTAAAATTTAAATAGGTCAGTGAAAAGTACCTGTAAAAAGTGCAAGCCGTTAAGAGCAGCCCAGACTGAGCAGTGTTTTTTGTGAGAACTTCCCTGGAAATATCATAATCTTTCTATCAAATTTCAAGTCCTCATTTCTGAAAATGTCAAGTATCTGAAGTTCTCAGTGAAAACACAAAGCTGAAGAAAAAACTAAAATAGGTAAAATGGTGAGTGGGTGTGTTTCTATGTGTTTGTATGTCTATTCCCTATCTCACTTTGAAATAAGTGGGAACTGTTTTTCCTTCCTGAAGACTTAAAAAGCAGGAAAAGAGTGAAAACTAACAAAACCCATTTGTGGTAAACAGTCACCATAAAATATCCCAGCTGCATAACTTAATTTGGTAGAGAAATGAGTGACTAGAAATGAGGCCTTAGGCTGTCTGATGCATCCACTTAGCTACAGGTAGCACTACCAGTGCTGCCTGCTGTTCATACCACTGCTTCCTTTTCAAATCAGAAGGTATGATTTCTGCGAAGGATCCCTCTAGATGGTGAACATCTGTTAAATATGTGAAGTTTATAAAAATTTGCATTTGACAGATTTTCTTTTGCATCTGATGAACTACCTGTAAAATTATTTTTACAGCTGGAAATATCTGTGAATATCCCAGATGCGCAGGTGGCTGCTGATGCTGAAAGTCTTTCTTGTGCATCTATCCAACCAGTACTACAGAGGGAAGAAAAAGTAAGCACCTCAACAGCTGTTAAAATGTCTTTTGTTTGTTTCATAGTTCATACAAATCTGTTTCACCAGTCTCTTGTTGCTGTGTCTGAATGTAACTGTAGCTTATTAGACTGTTACCTGTCCCACACAGGTATGAGGCACAGCTATGGGAAAACTATGTAAGTAAATATTGTTAGCCTTAAAACCAGGTTAACCTGTGGGCACAGAATTTACATGTAAGCATTAAATAAAAATTACGGAGTCATTTTATATAGAGCTTTGATACTGTTTTCCTTTGTATTTAAGGAAACAACCATACATGAGAATCCAGACGTGGACAAAGGTAGATATGAAACAATCTTGCTCATGTGTTTCCTGTTAACTTGCTACCAATATATACATTTTCCTCTTTCTTAAAATATATTTCCCAAAGGAGCCACCATGCTAACTCTCAGGCTCAGCTGTGTCCTGCAGTGGATCAGCTGGAACTGTCTGTGTCCAGGGCAGCCCTCCTGCTGCCAACACCTTGCCACCTGTATCCAGTACACCATTAAAGGCAGTCACATTGCTGCTCAGTGTTTTAACAGTAGTTTGAATTTGCTGGATGAGAAAGGCTGTTTGTCTATAAGCATTTTGATCCATAAGTAAGGTCAATTTAAAAAATATGTACTTCCCTGTATTGGTGGTAGTGTCAAATACTTTTTGAATATGGGTAAATGGATTTCTGGTTAATACACTTGTGATTTTTAATGTGTGTGTACAACTTCACAGGAATTAATGATGGGAGCACTGAAGCTGCTATGACTTTACTTGCAATGGGTGATCCGAATTTCCAGTTAAAAACAAGCTCTGAAGGTATGATCTGATTTATGGGACAAAGCCTTGCTCTCATGCTTTCTGGGTCCGTCTAAGGAGGGATGGAGCAGTGGCTGCGAAGCTCTTCCACATGCTGCTGCATAGCAGGAGGTCAAGAATCTTTTATGCTTTTAGTCCTGTTGCACTGTAACACATACTGAGTCTAGCCAATGGACGGTGGCTGGAAAAAGGCAGGCACCCTACTGAATGCTGCCAACTGCATCAGTGCTAAAAAGTTGTTTGTGGGACCTGTTTTAGGAAGCACATGTTTGAATTGATCTGGTCACATAAACTGGACAAAAGAAAGGGATGAAGCTTAAATGACTGTAACTTTCAGTGATCTTTTCAGACCTTTTATGTGAAGCATAACCTTTTCACCCTAACTAGATGCAACGTGAAATTACCTGGGCCTTATAGATTTTGTGTAGCATTTATTATCTACTTTCACTGGTTGAATGTTAGTTTTTGTGTTCTTATTACCAGAAGTGTTCTCTAAGGACTGTATTTATCTGGGATTTGAATCTGTCTTTGGAGTATGCAACCTGTGTTAAATGCAGCTTGAAGTTATATAGCTTTATATACATGCAAAACCTGAGTGTTTTAAATGAAGTTTTCCCATTCTGTTTATTGTTATAACCAGAACGGACACACATGGCAGCTGCTCAAGATGACTTGGGCATGGGTGATAGCCTTGTAACTCATGCCTACTCCAAAGAAAACAGAACTTCTAGTCAGTATTTGCTTGCTTCAGACACTTCTATCAAGGAATTGCTGCCTTCTGAGGGTGAAAACAACATCAACGTAGAGTATCAAATTACTGGCACAAGAACAGGTGTAGAAGAATATTCAGAGAAGGATGCTACTGATACCAGGTTAGATTACTACTTCATTTTCTTTAGTGAGAGAGATCCTCTGACAGTGCTTAGTCTTGCTTGGTTCTTTCTGGCATTTTTATTGATTTGCAAGCAGCCTTGCTTTAGTAAAGGTTTTTCAGTTTATTTAGTTTGCTATGTAATCTGCAAAAACTCCTTTTATCTCCTTCTTATGACTTTCATGAGGTATTGTATGTAATTTTGGGGATCTGCAACTGGTTCTTGTGTCATGAAATTAAGTTTACCTGGGGAAGCAGGGGGAGAATAAAATATGCAGACTGCATTGTACTGGATCCCTGTTAATTACCAAGCTCTTTTTCGTAAAGTTCTCTACAGCTAATTAGACCAAGAGAAATTGCTTAAGTGTCACTGCTACTGTGGGGTGTAGATCAAAGATTTAGAGCAACGACATGGCAAGAAACCAGTTGATCTTCTATCATTATGGTTTTTAGTGATTGATTTTTTATAATTCTGCATTTGTGAATTATGAGACAGCTTAATTGGACATTTTTCCAGAGAAACATCTGCTGGTGATCATATATTATTTGAAACACTGTTTAACTTGTTGATTGCTTGAATAAACTATGAGATTATACTCTCATAGTAATAAAAATAATAATCAAAGATACTTCATTTTGCATCCAGTTTAATTGTATTATTAAACCAGAACTTACTACTATATGATATGTATTAGATTTCTGATCTTCTCCTGTTATTTAAAGATTTCAATTATTCTTTTTTTTTCTTCCTTTACATTGGAAACCTACTAGTTTTCAGCCTACCTGTCTGTTTCAATTTGCAGATGATATTTATTTTTTTTTATTCTGCCAAATAGCTTTCTGTCTTCTCTGCCAGTTGCAGCCTGCATTTCAAGTCTTCATTGTCTGATCTACCCCATATCCCTTATATCTTCTCTTCACTAACTGTCAAAAATAAAGAACTCTATTGATGACATTTCTCCTTTTGCTTGCAGTGATAGCTCTTTGCCTGTGGTGAGTAGTATGAGACTGACAGGAGGCGGACACCTGGAGCCTGAGCCAGCCTCTGGAATACTGAGGTCCGATGAAAACCTACTGCAGGAGTTACTAAACACAAATGTACTTGTGGAACAACTAGAGCAAATTCCAACTGGTAAGCCTGTTTCTTATCCTAGGGCTCTGAAAATGGTTATTCAGATAGATTCACATCTGTTCATGAAATGAAAGCTGAAAGTCTTCACTTTCCATTCATGTTCACAGATAATACATCACCATTGTAACATAGGGTACCCATATTTGGTATTGTTTTATACATAAGTATACCTTTCAGTATAAAATTAAATGAAATTTGAATAGCAATTTTATTCTGCAGGTATTAAGTTACCTGAAAAGCACTAAAATTACTGGACTGCCAATTACAGAAATACAGTCCAACACAGTGTACTTTTTTTCTGTTTATTACTGTCTTTTCCTTCTATTAAAAGTAGAAGACAGAAAGAAGTGGTTTTCTATTCATAACGCTATTGCAAAAAAAGTTAATCTTCAAACTCTTAATTATCTTCATATCACTGGCAAATGCACAAGATATGAAAGGCAAAATGAGATATGTTTATGTGCCTTACTTACATAAGACACAAGTATACATGTGCATATTTATGTATATGTGTCTATATAAACATACTGCAAAGTTTTAATATATACAAAGTTGTATGTAAAAAGTAATATGAATATGTATATACACCTGCAGATTGAAAAGACATTATTTTAATTTTTATTCTTATACAACTTAGATCCTACAACCCTGAAGGGTACTACAGAAATGCAGATGGTGGAACTAGAGCCAGTCAGACTAGCTGCAGATGATTCTTCAGTTCTTCATGACTTTGCAACTGGAAGTATGGAACTTAGCAAGCAAGTGGACAAAACTGAGAGGTAGGAAGACTCATCGCTTAAAACTGACTTTATTCCTGCTGTCTCTTAAAATATGCAGCTGAAGTTGAGGTGTAGTATGCAACTGTAATGGAAACAGCGTGCTCACGGACACTGTGTGTGCTTATACAGATAGTGTACAGTTTAGAATTTAGGATTTTCTCCCTTGCATGTTGTGCTACAGCTTTTGGAGGTAGAGCATTAACTTGTGTTTGCTATTTCAGAACTTTGTAATTACCTTGCTGCTTAACTATCTTTCATGAAACTGCAAGGAAATGTTAAGGAGTTGATTCATTTAGAAATGTTAAGGAGCTTAAAAGGCTTCCTGTTTGGTTGTTCTTTCAGTAGAAATGCCTCCATTAATAGAGTTACAGAGGCTTTTCCCTGAAAGTCTTCATGTAGACCTGTTCAAAGATTATGCGTTTTATTTAGTAGAATGATGTACTTTTTAAACAGGTGCTTTGTTTCCCTGTGATTACATACGCTTCATATTAAATAAATTGTAATACCAAATTTAGCATATGCACAGGGTATCTTCATTTGGTTTCAAATTAACTAGATATATACCTTGCAGAACAGAAAAGCAGATAAGAGATGCTTGTGGAAATTCAGGAGATTTAAGACCTCTAACTGCATCACTGAAACCTGAAAAATCACACCTTGGACTAGAGGATTATCCAAATCCGAGTTCTGTGGATGAACTTCCTGAGCAAAGTCCTTGTCCTCTTGAGGACAGTATATGTCCAGTCAACTTGACTCAGGTAAAGAACTTGAATACAGTCCAGAAGTGTCTAGTTTTTGAAATTCTGTGAAGAAAGAGGTTTTCAGTGCAAATGTGCTGACCAGTTCTAAAGACCTGATACTTCAGCTGGTAAATGAAACTTTACTTTTTGCAGGGGTATATCCAAACAATCTTTCAGACAAATTTAATCTTTGCAAACTCTGTTGAGAACATTTCAGCAATAAGTGATATGCATTAGCAAAATTGTGAGGAATTTCTAAGGGGTCTTGCTGGAAGAAGTTACCGAGGATTCCTGTATCCATTTAGTGTGACCTCTTAGTGTTACATTTGTTTAAATTAAACTGAAGTTAAAATTTACTGCTTGGATGGAGCATGTTCCATGTCACTTTCATTTGCTTTGTTTAAAGCAAACTGCATCCTTTGTCATACTCTTTCTCATTTATTTAAAAAAACAATTAAGAGCTTTGTATGCATATTATTATATGACATATACAAATTTTGCATATTTTTACATAATTCTATATCATTTATATCATCATGTATATTGTCATGGACAAACACTATGTCTTTCACATTCATTTCTTTGCAGTGGTTTGTGTGTCTGTGTTCTAGTATGAATGAAAGTTACCTTATTTCTTCATGAGAGAGGTTCATTCGCAGTTCCCTCAGGGTTTCTGGTCTTGTCTGAGATCAGTGAGCACATAGTTACGGTGGAACAGCTGATGCACAGAAGCTTGTCTGGTACAGATGTGTCAAGGCTGATTTCATATTAGAACAATGTGCAGGAATGATGTGGCTCTTAAAGGCCTGGCAGAGCGTATGAGAAAAGGCAACTTGCAGTAGATTATTCCTGGTTTTGGCAAAGGGGCAAATCATAAAAGATGAGCTGCAGAGCTGGGTGTTTTTCTTTGGCACTCAGTAGTTTGTTAAGGGTTGTAGAAAGCTGCTTTCTTAGTGCCACTGAACAGTTTATTGTGTGAGTCATCTCTGACAGAGTTGTGCTGTAGGAAGTCTAAATTTATTTTGACAAACCATCAATACAGACAACGAGCTGCATATGAATTTTATATTTCCCCAGTGTCTCGTGTCCTTGTCAGGCTAATACTATTCAACCTAGAACAGCTAGAAGTGAAAACTGACACATGCAATAATGATGGTGTGATTAGATTTTTTAGCTCTTCAGCATTTGACGTTCTTTGTTTCTTCCTGTTTCCTACAATTATTTCCCAGATTTATTAAGCTGTTTTATTTCAACTGTGTTGTTTCTAGAATGAAGCTTGTACTCAGGATGCTCAACAACATTGCGTAAGCAGCACAGAAGAAACTTCAGGTATAATGTCCTAATATTAAAAGTTTAGCAAACCCCCACATTTGTGTATTTTGCAGTTACTAAAAGAATAAAAAAACCTAAAATTTTTGTTAGAAAAACAGAATTTTCATTGACATGATTAATCAGTCTATTGCATTAACGCAGATAATGATCCACAGCACTGTGACATTCCCCTCCCTGGCCTCTTGTCATTACATTTTGTTAACAGAAACTAGACTTGGGAACTTTTTGAATGGCCCTTGATTAAGTTTAAATAACAGTGGAAGGGAAACTTGCTCTCTTTTCCCTGTTGTGAGCTCCTGCTGCTTACGTCGTGGTAGGTATAGCAGGTTTTAGAGCCCTTTATGCACCTCTGACTCACCCAACAAAAACTGAACATGACAGAGGGAGAAAAACAGTGTAGTTTTCCACTGGCTTAGTGAGCTATAGTTGCTCATGAAGTTATCAAGTGAATGCTGTTGTCAGAGTTGTGTGAGTAGCAGGGCTGTACTGTGCAAGTGTGGAGCAGGAGAGAAACAAGAAGAGGAGAAGTGTAAGTAAGACAATCAAATTTCCTTCTTTAGCTGTAGTGATTCAACAGATTAATTCCTAACTGATAGGTGTTATGAAAGTTACAAAGGTGTTGTCTGCTTTTCCCTAGAACAAATTGAGATGCAGTTGGTTTGGAACCACTACTTGTCTAACATATGGGATAGTCACAGTGACAGAAGCCCAGAATACTTACTTTACATGGAAACTGCAGTCCAAAGCTGTAACTCATGAGCTTGTGCAAAAGATCAGGCTAATACTTCTTCTTAGACATCTGTTGCTATGCTGTGTTATTGCAAGAATCTTGGGATAAAGCATCTTGAATTGTGTTTAATTAGATAAAGAACCCAAGCAAGTTGCAGTTGGAATAAGAGTTTTAAATCATTGAGAGCTGTCTTAAATAAGGGAGTACCATTGTTGTTTTCCATCTTTTGAAAACTTTACGAATGTTTGTTCCTTAAATTCTAACAGATGACATTTGGCAGTTATCTGTTAATGTCTGTTTGTTGACTAAATTATTTGTATTTTTCATCTATTAAATTCAAGGCTATGCTTGTCTTCTGCCAATCCTCATTGAGGGGTAAAATTCTGTGTTTAACTTCAAAACAGCAGACATCTGCCATTTAAAGAAGTAACTCTTAATAGCTGAGAGTTGCAATTAAAGACAGAGGGCCATTTGACCACCATGACACAAGTTTAATAAAACTGCAAATTGCTCTTTAATGCTGGAACACCTATTTAAAAATCTTCATCACTACTAGGCATTTTTAATATTCCTCATTCTGAATGGTAATCAGGATTCCACTGCAGTGAATAGGCACCAGGAGATGATGACATGTGTCTCATCTAAGAAGATAAGAAGCTTATTGTCTCAAGAATATGCCCAGTGCCTTTTTCCATGGAGAAATGAGTGCCTAAAATTTCAGTACTCCATGTAGGGAGGACATGAAGAGAACAGCGTAATTTCATATTTGATTAATAATTTTCCATTATTTCTTTATTTCCCTGAAAAAACTATAGTAGTGAATGATGTTCCTAGATGTCCAGAGGAAGAACAGACGTTCATTTTAACACTGGTGGAAATCCCAGCTGATTCAAAAGAGTTTGATGCATCTGTTCTGCTGGAACAAACTTCAGAACCAGTACTACCAGCCCCAATACTTATCAGCCCAATAAATAGAAGTGAAACAACTGGGACTGAAGTGGAGAGGTAAATGCTTTATTTTTTTATCAAAGTGAAACACTTGTTGTGTACCTTGATTGGTCTCTGAATGTGCAGTACAGATTAGAACTTCTCAAAAGAAGAAATACAAGAGGAAGTAATTGTGATGGACTGGTTAGAGAATTAAGGAAGTAAAGAGAGCTTTAATCAGATTTGAGGAGGATTCCATAGGTGTTTTAAAGTTAGTGTTTTAGCTTAACTGGGATTTTGGTGTCACTTTAATTCTCATTTATCCTTTAGAGTAAGCCTTCCTTTTTAGTAGAAGTCATTTGTCCAGCTTGTGCCTTATTTTGCCATGGATCCTTACAATGCAAAGCAATTGAAATTAAAAAATCTAAGCATGTTTGCATTTTTACAATACTTTAACAGTTTTGTAGAGTGGCTGTTTATTAATTGCTCTTTCAGATTTTTCTTGTAGAAAATATTCTGGGAAACATGAAACTAGCTGTAAATTCTTACCATTCTCTTGAGTTTGTGCTATGTTCAAAAGGCAGACAAGAGGGAAACACTGATTAATTACTCAAAAGAATAATAGCTGGTTTATCTACTGCAATCCCAAAGGATTTGAATTTCTTTTACAAAGAGTACCTCTCAATGCAGTGTAACAAAATTGTTATGTCAGCATTACAGTTGAACTAAATCTCCTAGTCAGCTTGGGAGAAAAAAAAGTCGAAGGAAAAAGACATTCTGAAGGATAGAATAGTTGCAAAGTAGTAAAAAACCCCCAAATCCTAATACTACACTAATGTAAGTCCTCAGATCATAACTAGAGATGTGGTGCAATTCCACATAATTGTGGAGAATGTTGCTCTGTGATATCAGATGCTAATATCATTCCTTTATTGAAAGGATAGGTCTTTCAGGGAATGTTGGCTATACAGTGTAAGAATTCTAACTCCTATGGATCTACTGGTGATAAACAGGATAGCTGACAGGCAGAGTTAGAGTACATGGTTCTGTCTTGCTGCTCCCATACTGCTTTACCCTATTTTCTTAGTCTCTGCTGCTTCTCTGTATGTCTTGTATATGTCTGTATGTCTTTTGAGATCATACAGCCTGTAAGGAGGGGGGTTCAACTGTGGAGATCGATAATACTGTATTTTAGCATTTTCTAGGGCAGTTAATAAGCTGCCATATTTTTACTTCCTATGAAAAGACCAGGTGGAGTTCAGATAGAAGAGCTAAAGTAACTAGATTCAATTATGGCTAGAAAAACTAACTCCAGATAGCACAACAAAGTGTTTATTGGTAGTAAATGGTACATTTGAAGTTAATATTGACATTAAGCAAGAAAGAGTACCACCACAGATTCATGTGTAATTTCCATACAGAAACCTTATACAAAGTAAATTTTGGCTTCTTGTACAGTCACAATAATGACTTTGTATGTAAACAGTATCGGATCCTTGACAACTGCAGCTGGTGAAGTTGCTGCACCTTTAAGCAGCAGTATGGAAACCAAACAACTAGAGAGTGCATCACCAGACCCTGTTCCAAAGTTGCAAACAGCTCAAAAACGGTTGGCTGCAGAGCTTGAAGAGAATGATTTTCCTCCTTCCAAGAAAACTCTGTCTACTGTTGCAATGGAAGATAACCTGGAAACCACTTACGAGGTGAGATCATAATTTGGTGAGTTTTCATGCATGGAGTAAATGCATAACACACAATAGAGCATTTTAATTACGTTATTTTTTTATGGTGTCACTTGCTTAAATATGTACTGTCTGTAAAACTTAAAAGGAAAATCAACACCTATAGATCGCTTTTAATTTTGAAATCTACAACAGGTTTTGGATGTTCATTCATTTAGTATTAGGGGTTTTTGAGAATCTGTAGGCTCTCAGGTTTTTTAAATTCGACTTCCCAGTAGACAGACTGGTAATATGTCTTAATTTGGTTCATTCTGCATCACCCTTCAGACAATGAGATTGCAGGAGGGGAAACTCGGGATGTATATTGGATGACTGGCAGACTGTCTAGGTTCGCTGAATGATGTTTTGTATCTGCATTATGTCTGTTACACGCAGAAGCTGTTAGATGGATATGTTCCTATCGATTTTTAACATAGCAGGTACTAGTTTAAAAGAGCAAGCTGCCAGTGAAAACAAGCCACCATCTTTCCAGCTTCCTTCTGTGCCTTTTTACAATATGACCAAGCTTGTGGCACTGGCTACCATTGGTCTTTGTAAGTGGGCTAAGATTGTACAGTGTACCTTGGTGTAGGAATGGGTGGTAATGCCCCACATGATTTAGAGTGCTTTTCTGTGAAGGACTGGATAACAATCTTCTTCCTTCTTCGATCTCTTATCTCAATATCCTTGTCTTGACTCATTTGTCATAAGAACACCTTGAAAAGCCTGCCCAGGAAATGAGTTGAGTGATGAATGATGCTGCACTGTCTTCTGTATCAGTTCTGCTGTTAGAACTGTGCATGTGTGATATGAGTTTATCAACTTCATTGTCTCTTCTGTATTGAGAGCAATAAAAAACCATTTTTTTTTATTTTTAAAATACAGGGTTATTCAATTAAATCCACAGATGTGCCAGTGATAACTCCTGGTAGGTACACTTAAACTTGTAAACCAAAGTATAATATATGTAAACCCATCACAACTTAATACTGGTTGTCACGCTAAATAATTCTGTCGGAGGCCATCTAATATAAAAGTTGAAACAGATTTTCCTGGTACTACACTAATACCACCATTCCATGTTTTCTGCTATAAACTAGGTGTGCCGTACATAAATGTTGTTAATTTAATAATGCTTCTAAAAGCATTGGTGTAGCTAGTTTATTGGTGAAATTTGAGAGGGTTTTTTTGTCTAAACATGTTACCTTCTCTTAAGCAAATATTTCCACCTGCTAAAGAGCACTAATAATCAAAAGTATTATCTGACATTTTAACCACACTATGCCAAAATAATTTATTTTTGTTTTGTTTTGCATTTCTACTAAAAAAGTATGTAATTGTTTGGGAGCTTAATCTGCCTCTGAAGAGACAGAGAAAAAGCAGAACTGCTGACAGTGCAATCTTCTGTGATCTGAGCCTGTAAAGGGCTTGGTGAACTACAATTTTGGCTCTGAAAAAGACTTTTAGGGGAAGTTGTAGAAGCTTAAACAGCTAGATGACTAGACTAAGTTCTGTAGTGTGCTGCAAAGGATGAGAGGGGGAAGATTGTGCTGTAAAATTTAAAACCGCACTTCTACCAGCTTTTCCCCATAGCATCTGTATGATCTTACAGGCTTTAAAAGTAGACCATGAACTTTTAATTTGTACTGGTGACTTAAAAAATTAAATGGACAAATAAGACTGAACAAAAATTCAGCCCTTCTGTTGTAATGGTGCAAGCCATCTTAATGTCATATGCGTTTTTTGGGCTCTTGTGTTGTCGCTGAAGTGTTTGACTCTCAATTCCTTTTACAGGGAATCCTTTTCAAAAAACAGAGTCTTCAGCAAAGGAAAAAGTACTTACTTCTGTGTTGGTGTCTGAGTCTATGTCCCAGCTGGCTGAGAGAAGCCAGCTTGAGGCTTTGGAGAGCTTAGGGAAAGCACCACTTGAGAATCCAGCATCCAAAAAGGAAGAGGAGGTTATGTCCAGATTAACCTCTAACAGAAAAGCAGAAATAAGCAGACAAGGAAAGCAGGAGAATGTGCACGAATCTGCACAGTTGGAACATACTGGAAGCCCGGCATCATCTTCAAGAACTCTATTACTTAGGTATGCAATAATTGCAATAATGTTTTGTCAGCTTGTTCTGTAAAACAAGATCTTGTTTCTGTGTTGATGTTTTTTCAGTACCATTGTTTGTGGCCTGCATGGCTACAAGTTACAGTTTCTATACTCTCCTGCAAGTTAGAAAGGATCAAACTGTCTGCTTTGAAATTTGCATCATTTTACGCAGTAAGTGAGTAGATCAACTGGGGGACACTACTGGTGTATTGTGTGTCTATTTAGACATTGATAGGTGCCTCTTGTTAGGCATACATCCATTGCCTGTGATAGGAACTTAAGATAATTGTTGTTTTCCATGAGTGAGCCTCATGTTGTGAGATATATACCCATTCACTTGTTTTGGTATTTGTCCTGCCAGTAAGATGTGTTACTGGTGTAGTACTGAGCACACTGGATTTTTAGGACTAATTTAAGTCATTTCCCCAAAGGAGTTTCAGTCTTAGTGGCTCAGAGAATATTCTTCTTATCTGTCTGTTGACTTGATTTTTTAAATATACCTTCCTGTACTGTTTGTTTAAAGGTTTTGAGTTCCTGCTCTCTGTTGCTCCTGTGCTCAATTATTTTGGTTGTAATGCTCTGCTGGCCTCTTCTAATCTGTCATTTACTTTTTCATTACGCTTGTGTGAGTACCAGTACTGGCTATTTGTACTTGGGACATCCACCGCAATTGGATAGTGATGCATTAACGTCAGAATCCTTGCCTTAAAGCTTACTTTCTAATTTGTAAACTCTTAACAACATGAAAAGTTAATGCTTTGTGTACCTCCCTTGGTACCATGAGTTCCATAAGCTCACTGGTCTGGGTTTGATGCTGTAAGGAGGCTAAAAACCCTGCAGGAGATAGTTTTCTGTAGCCCCATCCTTGGGAATCAGGTTTTTTTTCCTATTGATTACATGAAGGATGCTCAGAATTTTCAGTGTGCTCTTCAGAAGTGTGTCTCCATCCTTCTTGGAACCACTCTCTGAAAGTCTGTTAGCTTGTTACGGGCTGTGGATTAGCAGCAAATAGTAGGTTCCTGTTCTCAGGGTTAAAAATCGTCGAGAGTTTCTGTGACTGTTCAAAAATCTCTTTTACCAGCATATTCAGCAATATGAAAGCCTTTCTCAGAATGACATTTTGGTTTTTTTCCTTAGAATTTTCACATGTCCTGTAGGTGTATGTTTGTTTCCTGTGTAATGAGTTGGACTCCTGCAATACCCTTTACATCTTCCTTTTATGGAGCAATCCTACAACATCCTGACTCTATTTGTTTTGAACAGGGGTGGACGAAAACCATTGGGATTTTTATCTTTAATTTGCAAAAAAAGTAATTCTGAATCTGCAGAAGATACCAAAGGGAACAGAGGGAAGATCCAAAAGCCTCGAATTGTGACTCCAAAACGAAGTCTAAAGAAGCCCACTCCATCCACTAAGGATGATAGGGAATCTTGTTCCTTTCCCTCTACTTCATCATCTGTGGAACATGAGCTTGTAGCTGCTGATGCTGCAGTTACGGTATGAGTTTAATTTTCAACACCCATGCATTTCTGAGGTGTGAAGAACAGAGAATTAGTTGTTTCAGGAATGGGTAGATGGGCTTGTAGCATTCATGTTTTGAGAGTGGTATCTGCTCTGGTCAACAAATTCTGACTTGTGCATATGTAGGAAACTTGTAAGGGAACTAAGCTGATTTTTCTCTGCATGGATGTCTATTTGTTTCTCATTTTCAGTAAACTCTGATTTTTTTTTCTTTGGTCAAAACTTCCCACATAGATAAAATACCCCTACAAAAAGCTCAAGTGCATATATATGTGAAAATATTTACACATACACACCAATGAAGACTGTTAAGAGCAACCTTGTCTTGTTTTATCAGGTTCCAAGTAACAGCTCATCTGAGAAGCCACCTCTCTGTGCTAAAGATCAAGAGAAGGAAGGAGAGCCAACCAAAATCTCCGAGTACTTTTTCAGTGACATCTTTATGGAAGTGGATGATTCAGAATAGCAAATGGGTTTTATGAAAACCTAGGACCACAAAATAGACTGCAACAAGAAAAGAGTATTTTAGAAGTTACAGTTGGTTCTGATATTCATTATGCCACACTTACTGTCAGCCAGTAATAACAGTACTCTTGTTAATTAATGCCATGAAGGTGAAATGGATTCCTTCTGAAGCAACCTGGGCACTTTCAAAATGCTGACATAGTTTAAACCACTACAAGGGTGTCATTGGACCAGACTAATGACTGCTGGCTTATGGTTTCACTTGTTTAGACACTGATAATGAGTGCATGATATCCTACAGAAAAGTGCAATGAAATAATTTTTAATCTTGCAACAAGTATTCTTTTCCATTTTAATGCTAAAGCTTTTTGGTACTGACTATTCAAGTTCTTTACTTCTTTTTGCGAAGTATGTTACGTTAGAAGGAGGAATGAACCTTTTGAGTATAATGTAATCTCTGAAGATCAGAATGCAAATACTGGAAGTAGTGTAGTAAATACATGCATACATATGTTAAGTACTGCAGGTATTTTTATTAGAATATCTGAATTACGTATTTTTGTAAGAGTTTTTTAACCACGTAATTTAAAAGATCCTAACCTGAAAAGCCCAACAGGATTGGTTCTTTAAAAATGTGTTGAAAACTTAAAAACACAGTTTACTAAAAGATGATAGCACAAGGTTAACGTTTGCAACCTTGTTTATCACTGAGAGGAAGAGATTGATGTTTCTTAGTATAAATGCTAATTTTCTTCTAAATTAGGAAACAAAACTATAGATACAATTTCTTTTCCTTGTTTTTACATGTAGGTGTTTGTATATTTGCTGACTTCCTCGGTTTCCCTTGTGCAAAGTAGCACAAAGAGATTGGATTTAAACCATGACTATACAACGTCGCTGTTTTGAGGATTTGCTGCTTTGAAGCAGTTGAATTAGAAAGGTTTTCTCATGTTGCATGTCTGCTTGTACTGTAACCTGCTATGAAATTCTGGTGTGGCTTTAGATTTTAGTCTAAGTTTTTACTGACCTCATCAAGAAATTTGTCTTTATGAGGTAATTAGGTTTATGAACTCTCAAAGTCAGGTGGTCACTGAAAGATTCAATATTTAGTCTGAAACTCCTGCTTGCACAAAAATGAGTGTGTAGATTTGAGTAGTCTTAAAATTTTTCCTGTTACTTAATGCTACGAGGTACTTCTGCAAAATGATTTATTACGAAGGTGAAACTGATGTTTAAATGGTATTGTTAATGCTCTCAAGAAACCTATCATCAGCTTTGGACTGGGCAACCATTTACTGGCAGGTAAACAATATAAATATGTAGTTAATTTTGAAAGAGTTGATGAAGTTTGAGAATGTTTTTCTTTTCAGAAGTTATTGGCAAGGCTTCTGCAGGAATCTTTAAAATTTTGTCAGTGAGGAGAAATACAGAAAAAAGCTACTGTTACTGCAGATTGGTATGTTAGCAGCCCTCTGCCAGTGAAATGTCGCTAGCAGCAGTATTCCTTGAGGTGATGGAAAAGGGACTAATGGTCCCAGTGTAGAGTAACTTACTTGAAAGCATCTGATCAACCCACCTCACCCCCCAGAAAACCCTCCAAAAACACCAACAAGAGTTTCTGTTCAGATGGTATGTTGTGCTTTGCCTAATCCGTTTAACTTGAAATGTTTATCTAAATATTGTTTTACTGTAAACATTATGAAAGAGATTAATGTGTACATGTAACTCTATGTATTTTATATCTTGTAGATATTAAGTATGCTAGTGTTTACTTCCTGATACGTGTGGCATGTTTATATCACTTGCACTCATAGAGCCTAAAAATAGATTCTTGGGGAGTGGCTATGAAATAATTGCCGTGAGTACCTTCTGAGTGAGTTCTGAGGGGATAATCATTCGATATGTAGTTGTATACATTTTAGCTTGCATTCATGTGACAAGGGGGAAAAAAAACAACTACTTCATTACTAAGATTTATGGTGCCTTATCTGCATTGTTAATTGGGGCTATGCTTTCTTTTTCCTTGCAGCAAGTAACATGCACTTTGTTAGAGGATTTTTTTTTTAAGAACAAATTTAATTTGAATAGAAATAAGACAATTTTGTGTTGTTTTGTGTATGAAAGTTTTATAATGATGAAGGATGTAAGAAAATACCGTTGAGATCTCAGTACTTACGAGTAGCATTTTTTCAAAGATGTGGCATAAGACTGCTTTGCTTAGAGTTGTCTGACACTCTGTATCATCATACATAAGCTTTCTGTGTCAAAGGAAGTAGTCCTATTCTGTATGTAAATTATGTGAATAAATTATTTTCTATTACCTGTGTTTCCATTTCTTAAAGTATCAATTGTAGTTTTTAAATACTTGTAGGTACTCTAAGCTAACAGAAGTGTGAACTGAAGGAAAGGCTGAAGTTTGGGCTGCACCCCTGGGGTGCACGCAGACCTGCTGGTACTGCGGTAGGCTGAGTGTGGTTTAACAGGGGCATTGTCATTGTTCCCTGATTTTGTTTTAGAATAGAACTTAATTTACTTGGTATCAGACTCCCCGGTGTTAGGTCTCTCTAAAGACAAGGGCCTTGACTTCAAACAAAGTAAAACTGGAATGCTGAAGAATAGCAAAGCTTTCAAGCAAGTAAGAAACTCGACCAAAGCGGTTTGGGTTTTTAAAAGATCTGTCCCTGTTACTGTATGACAAGTGAGCATGTAATCCTGCGTGGAAATTGGGACGTTCCAACACAATTCTTCTAAAGGGCGTTCTACAACGTTAGCTTGTCCGGGGGACCGGGCAAGGACTCCGCGGCCCGGCCCGGCCCCGCTGTGCCCATTGGCTGCGCCGGGGGGAGTGGCGGCGGCAGCGGCCTGGGAAGGCCGCCTCGGCCCTGTTTGCTCGGCTCGGCTCGGCCCAGCCCGGCCCGGCCATGCTGCTGGGCGCTCCGCGGCTCCCGGGCCGCNGGTCCCGCCCGGGCCCCGCTCGCCGAGCGCCCGGCCCTGCCCATTTGTGCGGGCTGAGCCTGCCGATGCCGTGTCAAAACAACGGGGGCTGGGGCATCGTCTGCCTTGTCACGGGTGTTTTTGCACTTTTAAGTGAGGATGCCTCCTCTTGCTGCATTTGAAGCTGATCGATACCGTGCTAGTGAGGTGGAGGCGGGGTTTGTAGGCGGTGGAAGATGGAGCCTGATGATTTCAAAGTTGGGTGTTTCCTTGTGTTTGCAAATTGATTCCCGAGTTGAAAACAGGTGGAATAGCTGTACAGTCATGGGCATGCCTCCAAAAACATCTCCTGAGGAGGAGAGCTAGATGTAATTCCAGTTGTCTTTACGAAGAGAGAGCAGTGTAAATCCATCTGGTGTAAATTGATTTAATTTATTTGGGGCATTATTAGCGTCATAATATTAAAAAATCGTGTTAACAGGTTGAGAAAAACGTGGCTTTAGGTGTGGATCAAGGCTGATAGGAGGGCATGCGTTTGTTTTCATATTTGTTCGCGTAAAATATCAAACAGCATGTGAAGCAACAACATGTGTTCTTACTGAGATAGGTCCGTTGGTTCTGAGTTGGGTTCTGTGCTTTGTTTTCCAGAAACGAAATTTTGGACAGAAATTAGGTGACTGAAGTTTCTGTGAAATTTCAGTATTTGTCTGTATGTATATGTACACGCAGAGCTTATGCATGTGAAGTGTGTGTATATATGTGTACACGTTCATATTTTGTGTACCAAAAAAGGGTAGTAATTTGTTAAAGGTGTTCACTCATGTAAGCTGTCCCCAGATTCGCAGTTGTGTCTGGGTACCTTTCAACCTAAGAAGAAAAGCAAGGCTTGGTAAAATAGCTAATAGTGTTAGTATTTGGTAGAAAAAAATTATGGAACAACACTCCAAGTGCAAGTACTGCTTTACCAACACGAAGAGCTGAGGTCCCTGCTGTGCAGCACTTAACCAGCTGAAACAAAATAATACAGGGAATAATAGTGCAAACACAAGAAGACATTATGATACGTGATGGAGGTCTTGACTTCTTTGGTCAATGTTTACCTTTCTGGCTGTGAATTCAACTAGACAGGCTGGCCTTTATAATGTAAACTGTTTCTCGAACCAGATAGGCAGAAACGTAATTTAAAAGTGAGTGAGTCTAAATTCTGGAAAGTGAAAGAAAGTCTGTTTGAAGATTCCAGGGACTAGCTCTTACGTCCACTTTGGTGATGTAGCAGTAATTCATTTAGCTTGTGCAGTAACTGTAGGATTAGTATGTAGGTTTTGCCTCTGAATTTTGCTTCAAAATTTGTAGAAACCCTCATATTAACTGCAGAATTTTACACACCTTGCTGGTGCAAGGACTAGTTTCCAGAAAGAACTTGGTGCCAGTTCACTGGCCTTTTTGTCATTATTTAATGACAATAATGAAGAGCTCATGAATATGGGGTAGAACTAGCACATTTGGTTCTGTGAGTAGTCTTTTCTGTGCATATTCAAAATCATTTCGTAACATCCTTACTTCTCTTTGGTAGAGTGTAATGGTGTTATATTCTGGTTTATGGCATGAAAGATCATGATAGAAGTTAAGTGAAATTAAGAAACTCAGGTGTTTGTGTGCAGTATTTTCTATAGTTTATCTAAAAAGTCCTTTCACAGCTTTTCATGTAGAGTAGCTAAAGTAGCTACAGTAAGTCAAAATCTAAAGAAGAAGCCTGTGATTGTGAGTGCTATTTCTCTATTAATATCCTCTGCCTTTTTAGCTGCTTTTTTCTTTTTTTCCCATGTTAAGGGTGAGTTTTTAAGCTCAGTACTATGTCCAAAAGGTGAGTGTATTTAGAGGAAACAGGCTGAACAAGGAGAAACAGGGAAGATTTTTGATATGTAATGGTGCAAAATGAACCAGCCAGACGCTGAACACTGATACAGAGTATTATTGGGTGTTGTGACAACTGCAGACTTTTAAAAGTATGGAATTACAGGATACATTTTTACCTTTCAACAGAGCTTTTTAGTCTATTTGTAGCAATTACAAAGGCAGAAAAATATGGTCTTCTGAAAGTTAACGCAGCCAAAGCAAATGTGAGCTGCCTCTGTACACATTTTTATTTTCTTTCTCCTTTGCATCTTTGCCTTTCAGTGGCTAAGTGAACAAACTCAACTGCGTCATTGGCAGTTTCTTCTTAAGGGAAACCTTAAGTCTGAGTGTTTGAGTATGTATGAGCATAGAGTTACCAGCTGTTTTTTTCTGTCAAAGTAGATTCAAACGTCATATAAATGAGAATTAGACAAGGCAATAAGATCTTTTTGTGCAGCATGTTCTTTTTTGTTCTTTTGCAGTTGCACGTTTCAGAAAGGTAGTAAAGTTCTTAATGTGTCTGCAAAAGGAACTCCCAACAAATTATGTTTGACTAATACCTTTAAATTCCTAAGAAATTGAAAAAAACCGCCAACCTGCTGTAATGTGCACACAGAGTTTTGGATAATTCTGATAGAAATGGTGAGCTCTTTACTGATTCACTCATATTCAGAATATGAGTCTTTGTTTTTCTAGAGGTATAATGGCCAGGAGACCAGCAAAAAAAACTCAAACCAAAACAACAAAAACCCAAAAAAACCCTGAAACCAAGACAAAACAAAAATGACTTTTGCTTTATCTTTTTGTTCAGCTTAAACAACAAGAATCTAAAAAACCGACATCTATTTGACCTAGGTCATTCATCCTTTGATACAAGTCATAAGAGCACTTAATTTGAATCTGCATTTTTTACAAAATTAGATTTTAAAAGCAAGCAAAACTATGCCAAAAAATAAACAAAATCTGAGAAACAGCGCTTCAGCTTTGTAGTGAATAGTTCTATTTTAGTTTATTAAATTCAGAGTTAGTCTTCTACTATCCTAACACAATAAGAATTTTTGTGAAGCATTTTTATTAAATGGTTTGGGATGCTTGAGAAAAGCCAGTACATAGCTAGAAATGTTACTACTTTAAAGACAGAGACAGTATTTAGTAAGGTAAAATTACATTTGGAAGAGAAATTAGTCTTGTACTTCTTACATTTGTTTATTAAAAATTAACATAGTCACTCTTGGTTGAATTTAAAATTCTGTTTTGTTCCCCACTTAGGAAAACTATGAACGAATGAAAGCACTGGTAACTGAACTACAAGAACAAGCAGAAAAAATCAGATTAGGTGAGTATGATAGTCTGGATTTTAGAATAAAAACCTAACAGTTGGCCTTATTGAACCTCAAAGAGTTGGCCTTGGCCCACTGATCCANTGTCTTTCCAGCCCTTCTTGTGGATATGTGGTCACACTGGCCAACCTCCAGTCACCTGGGACCCCAGGTTAGCCAGGACTGCTGGTAAATGATGCAAAGTGCCTCTGTGAGCTCTTCCACCAGTTCCCTCACTACGCTTGGGTGGATCACATCTGCCCCCATAAACTTGTGTGTGTCTCAGTGGTGTAGCAGGTCACCAACCAGTTTCTTTTGGATTATGGGGGCTTCACTTTGCTCCCTGTCCCTATCTTNCTGTCCAGATTGTTGTTAAACTTATTAAACGGGATGGGCCCCAAAACCAAGCCCTGGGGAACCCCACTAGTGGCNCCAACCAGTTTCTTTTGGATTATGGGGGCTTCACTTTGCTCCCTGTCCCTATCTTCCAACTCAGGGGGTTGCATATCCAGTAAAAGACTGACTCAAAGAAGGTGTTAAGTACTTTTCCTCATCCTCTGTCACTATGTTTCCCCATACATCCAATAAAGGATGGGGATTCTCCTTTGCCCTCTTTTTGTTGATGGATCTTTTCCAAGTTCCTAGCTGTAGTTGTGCTGGCAAAGAGAAAGCAGGTCTGTAGTGGTTTAAAAGCTTGCAATCTGTGTTTCTTCTTTTCTACTTGTAAGACCACCCGAATGAATTGCAGCTGACTATAATTAATGGAGACAATAAAAGGAAAACATTTAATAAATTCTTAATTATGCTGCCAGAGGCTAAGCAGCTTTAATTCTCACCTTCTTGTGACTATCATGATACTGGTTTTGTCATTTTACACACTGCTTCTTATATAGTGCAATTTCTTCTACGACTTTGGAACAGAGCACAGTTAAGGTTTTGTGCTCAGTGCTTTTTCTTGCTTGCTGTGAAACAGAGGTCTGGAGTTTCCTGATGTTAAAACCTGTGGACTGCCTCTGTCTTTTATGGGTGTAGAGACTGTTCAGCAATTCATGAACTAATGATGCGTAGCTCATGAGCTAATGATCATGGCCTTCTTCAATTGCTGCTCGTTTGCCTGTTCTTGCCTGTTACACAATGGCAGGACAAGACCATAGTGCTTGTCTTTCCTTCATCTTAGCAAGCTCTGCAAGGATGTTAATACACAGTTTTGAGTGGCATTGATTGAAATTGCTTTATCTATTTAAGTATATGAGAAGAATTAGGTATCTGTGTTGAATACTTCTGAAGGATATGTGCAGCGTCTTTAGATTTCGCTGTAAAAGCTGTCTGTCAGAGGATGAGTTATTGTTTGAGGTCTTTGTAATGAAATCTTCATATGTTAACTGTTACTTCAGTGTGTAGTGTTTCTGTGAACCCATATCCCAGTCTAGTGAGTAATCCCCAGCTATGAAACTGGAAGTGGTCCCTGCCCCTTTACAGCAGATGGTTTTCTGATAGGAAGCACAAGAAGCAGGTGAGATATGTTTAATCCCCATGACTGATCCTTGTCATCAGCAGTCACAGTGGTGTAGGCATTGTTGTAAAGGGGAAATTAAGAAGAGATTTCAGATTAAATGCCTCCAAATTCGTTTCATTGTCAAGGACACTGCTGCTCAGTCTACGGAGTGGAGATAAGTGCAGGGTAAAGTGTCTTGATGTTGGAAGAGGAATGTTAGTAGAATGGCTACAGGGCCTGGGAAGCAAGCATTTATGATTAGTGTGTGAAGAGGAGGAATGCACAAAGATCATGGAAGTCACAGGATGGAAATTATTTTTGCAGCATCACTCAGTGTAAATGAAAGACTCTGGAGGTCAGAGAAAATGTAGCTATGATGTGGGATGTTAAGAACATGGATGAGAGTAGTATCTCTGTGGGTGGATATGAGAGGTTGTTTCTTGAGAAACTTCTGCAGAAAGGATTTACAAGATTTAGGCTTAGGCTGGATATGTAGACCTAATGAACTGGCTGAACTGAAAATAAATTGTGGGCTTTCTGGCATGCCTAACAGGTAGGAAATGATGTGTGTAGTGATCAAGGAAGGAGGTGGGAGAAAGGACTTAAAAGGTAGGCTTAGAAGCTCTGTTTTGGTGATGCCTAGCTGACAGAGAAATCCTGGAGTCTCAGGAGAAATGTTAGCAAAACAGCGCCTTCTTTATTTTGGACAGGGAGACAATTTTAGAGTGATGAGGTGGATCAGTGATCTGTCTACACAGAGAGACAATGTTTGTATAAGCTGTTGTTATAAAGAGGCTGAGGCATGTCAACAAATCTTGAAGTATTGAATGATACAAAGCTCTAGAGAGCAGAAGATATGATTTAGGATGACCTTTAGTGAAGGGTTGAAATGAAACAAATATAAACTTGATATTAAATGCTGTGTGTCTGAATTCTGCTTACAATTATGGCATGATCTAAGGAAATTAATCCAGATGGTGCTGGGTCATTCAGGATTGCATACAGCATAGCTCTTCTGAATCAGTTCTAGGGATCAGTATTTCCTGTAGTTCTACAGCTGTGCTTTCTATATATTTGTGTTTTCTCCCCTTGTGTTTGTTGCCAAGCAGTGGGGGAAAGTTTCAGACAACTATGTTTATTAAAATCTTTACCTCAAGACTAACTGTAAAAAATGAGGGGGGAAATAAAATAGGTTCTGAAAAGCAAGCATTTTTATCAATACCTTAAATCTGTTTGAAGTGGAAACTATTATTTATTAAATTTATTATTAAGGTACATACTTCAAAAACTGGGAACTCGTCAGTGTTTCCGTTCTAAGTTTTAATATAACAGGTGATTTATCTTATCAGCGTCCATAGAAAATGTGACAATTTACTGTTGTATCACAGGAGGTGGAGAAAAAGCTCGGAAGCTTCACACATCAAGAGGAAAGCTGTTACCCAGAGAGAGAATTGACAAGCTTATTGATCCTGGGTAGGTACTTCCTTTTTTTTTTAAACATTTCAGGTTGTCTTTTGCAGGTGAATATTGCAACAGGCTTCTTTTCTCTTTACCTTCCATGAAGACTGGCAAATAACATCATTGAAATTTTACAGAAGCGTTCTCTGAAATACTGATCTCTTTTGGAAATTTTTTTTTTTAAATTTAACCTTTTAAGTGAGATTCAATGGCAGATATAGTCAGTAATTTTTTACAGTTTTGTTTCATTTGTCATTCAGGTCTCCGTTCTTGGAGTTCTCCCAGTTTGCTGGTTACCAGTTGTATGGTAATGAAGAGGTGCCTGCAGGAGGCATTATCACAGGCATTGGACGAGTATCTGGGTGAGAGATTCTAGTCATCTACATTACTAATGATATGAAAAGGAAGAAGGTATCACTTTATTCGGTTTCCAGTATTAGCCTGTTTGCATTTTTAGTGTTTCATTTCTGACACTCAGAAAATCAACAAAGTTGGTACCTCAATTTATTTAGTCGTAGCTAAGAGGAAGTGAGTTTTTTGGTTTTGTTTTGTTTGTTGGGGTGTTTTTAGTTAGTGTATCCACTAACTAAACAAAACACACACGGAGTTTCTCGTGTCCAGTGAAGGAAAGAGATTAGTATATCTGGAAAGCAATTTTCAAAAAATAGGGTGGTATTTTAAATTTCTTAAACTCAATTCAAACTAAAAATTAGTTTTGTTTACTCCAAGTACCTCCAAGACTATCCTTGAAATTAATTATGGTGCTATGTAGCATTACTTTACTCCCTTAAATAATGGACAGGACATTACGGTGCTGCGGCTGTTGTTACAGTGTGCGCTTGAGGGAGTGCAGGTGAGAAGAGCTCTCATAACATCAGGGCTTGAAGAGTCCTTGGCGTGTTGCAGCTCTTAACCATCATACATACTTACTCATTAGAAATGCTTTTCTCTCTCATAAACTTGTTTTATTTTTAGGGTGGAATGCTTGATTGTTGCTAATGATGCAACTGTCAAAGGTGGTACCTATTATCCCATCACTGTTAAGAAACATCTACGTGCTCAAGAAATTGCAATGCAAAATCATCTCCCTTGCCTTTATTTGGGTAAGTCCCATTGCAGAAATAGCCAACGTCCTGTATGAAGGGCAGCCCGTGTGTCCGGAGATCTGACTAACCAGGAATGTATTTAAAGCACATCTCTTCAAATATATTTTCATTAATACTGCGTTATCTCTACAGATTGGTGGCACATCTTAACTCGAGGGTGTGTACAGGTTCTCATCACTATCTGCTGCACTGCTGTAGGGCTTGGTCCAAAAAATACAGGTGCAACTGTTAACACTATCACTTCTTTCTGTCATGGATGAGCAATCTTCCCGGTAGTCTCATCCAGTCAATTCAAATTACATTTTTTAAAAAAAGTACTTTCTGGTGGAGGATGTATCTGTATGAGAAAACATCCCAAGAAAATAAAAATAATAAGACTGCCAAAATTGTCAATAATAGTTTAGATCAATATATTTTTAGGATTTGGGATTAATTTTTCTGAAGCAGAAATTTAGTTGTATTTTATTTTACATTTTGAGTTTAGTCTATTAACTTTAGTCTGTTTAGTCTAGATCAGTATTTAGCCAAACCTTCATGTAAGTTTTACTTAAGTATACTTTTATTATAAAAGATGAAGAACAGAGTCACAGATATCTGTAATATATTACTAGTAGTGTTCTGTTAGCCTGGTTTTATACAAATACAAGAGGTTTCTGCCAATGTCTTCCTTTCAGCCTGAATTCCCAGTATAATGACTTTTGAACCTATTAGCCAATTAGTTTCAGTCAGATTTCACAGAGAGTTGTAAGAAAGTGTATATTGCTGTGGATGTTGTGTATGTCAGCATCAGAGGAGAAAGACCTTCTACTCCATTTTAAGAAATAGGGCAGGTTATTTCTTGTCTGTTCAGCTTAATTTAGCAACTTAAATATCAGCTGAGGGGCATTTATTGGTTTGCCAGTCTGGATGCTTGTACTAGTTAAATGGTCAGCATAAATACAGGTCCTGGCCATCACAAATATTTGAAGTTTCTTGACCTGCTGATAGGCCAAACATGTGAATAATACCAATAGAAGGATTAGGAGAAGTGTGATCTTGAAAATGTTGGTGAGGTGGATACAGGGACAGTGTGGGTGTAGATTTTGTGGGATTGCCGTAGAAAGAGTCCTTGAGGGAAGGGAGGGCTATATTTTATCTTACTTGTTAAAAAAACAGAAGAAACTTAGCTTTGCTGTTTGCAAAACAACTGTCACGGGTTTTTTTGTCTGAATTATCAGCAAATTCTGTCTGTTCAGAGAACTCTTATTTTTTTAGTGAGTTGTCAGTGAGCCACTGTGGGTGATTCTACTGTTTTAAGATCTTACGGAATGAGAAACTGTGGGACACAGCTATGCTTTCGAAATAAAAGTTTAGGGGTTTTATTCCATCTTTGAGATGTATAGTCCTTGAGTGTACACTGTCATTCATTCCTGGTGTGTTATTTTACCTCTGTAGTTTCTGTACCCGGGCTTGTTCCAGTTCATTTGGGCTGTGTGATAAGAGGGAGTGTTTCATAGGCAGTCAGCACTGTGCTGACCACGTAATTTTCATGTTGTTTGAACTGCCTTTTCCGCCAGTGATAACAACTGCCTAGGTGCTAATTCTCACATGGACACCTGGTGCCGTTTGTCACTGGGTCAGTCACTGGTGTGGGCATTTTCTTTTGGCTGCAGTCATGTGAGATGAGAATGTGCATAGAAGACTGGTGGTTGTAGGTAAAAATTAATTACCTGGAGCCCGAGTTCTCAGAGATGCTTACCCCCCTGTGCATTTCCTCATAGTCTTCTATCCTTCTTTGGATACTTCTCATGACAGGTTGTGTTTTTATTAATTGGGAGCAGAGAGGCAGCTCCCATTGGAGACCTGTAAGCTCTGGAGGGTATATCCTGAGGCAAGGGCACATAGTAAATGAATCTTCCTATGAAAGTACACAGACAGCACCTTTTGAACTCAGTGGTAGTTAGCTCTGCCTGTTTCTGGAGCTTTTGACATAATTGCAATGGAATAGTTGAGTTTAAATTGTACATTAAAAGCGTTCTTAGTTTAAATATTTTGCAGCAAAATGAGTTTAGAAGTTTGATAGAGAGGTATGGTTGCATCTTTACACATATCTGAATTTATTTTCCATGAAAATTACTGGGATGGATGTTATTTTGGTGAGATGGGTTTACTGTTTTCCTTCTTTATTTTTCCAAAAATAAGGTCCTATTATACCTAGATTCGTAGAAATGTATACAGTATTAGTGATAGTAATTGCTGTGTATTTTAAGTAACGTGCAGATACTTCACCAACAAGTATATAACACTGGTCAAAACATGTTAATATAATTTAATTCATTCTAGTTGATTCAGGAGGAGCAAATTTACCTCGGCAAGCTGAAGTATTTCCAGATCGAGATCATTTTGGCCGTATTTTCTATAATCAAGCAGTCATGTCCTCACAAGGAATTCCACAGGTAATTTGCTTTTATCTAAGAATTAAATGTACTAAGTAGTTTTTATGCTTGCTGCCATTACCTCTTTTCAAGGCTTGTGCCCATGTTTTGTTTCTGACAGCACTGTGTTTTGCTAACCTGATGACCCAGTCTGGGGCTTGGAAGCACTGTAAACACAGTAACTGTCCACAAGAATTCATTATACTTTTGAAGAAACTGTCTTCTTTCTTAGTCGTCATGTTAATGATTTGACCTACCTGCTCCTGTCTGGGAGTAGGAGAGAAATGGACTTGGGAACATGGTATGTAGGGCCATTTCAGAAAGCACTAGAAAATTTCTTGGAACAGTTGATTATTCTGCATCTGCACTGCAAAGGTGAGGACCCCCTTGATGATGGGCTAGTAAATGAGACATACTTTTCACTAACAGGGGCATGTGTATATTTATTAAATCCATTTTATACCCTTCCGTGCTTTATGATAAAACTGCCCTAATAATGAGGTTATTTTCTAATGCATTAATGATGCATATAATTACTGTTAGTCACAGTTCCTGGATTTAGAAGTGGTTTTGTGTCATGGTTCACTCAGGAGTACATAGGGATCATTTTTTTGATGCAGGTGGTGTGCTAGGGAAGGCGCACTTCTGGATCTATTACTCATGAAGAATGTAAAATGATTGAGGATTGCTGATGGGCTGCTATGGCTGCAGTGAAAGTGGAGGGCAGGATGTCCGGTCCCAGTGGAGTTAAGAAAGCCAGGTGACAGGATAAAAACTTGAAGGGAATTGTTAGCAGGGACTGTGAGAAGCTGCCAGGGAGGGTGGAGAAATCCATGGTCTTTGAAGATAACCTTCTGCAGATAAAGGAACACTGTAGGAAAGCAAACGACCAGGTAGTTCCTACAGAGTTGCTGTCTACTCAGTCAACTCCCACCTCTTTGTATGGTTTTGTAGCCCCCTCTTATACCTGCCTTATTTTTTGCAGACCAAAAAATTCAGGTTCTGCTCTTCTTGCTGGACAGTGTTCCACACCTTTGATGGTCCTAGTTCATCTTCTTTTCCAGATCTTACTGTGCCTTTTTTAATGTGAAGGAGACAGACTGCACCAACAGTCCTTAAAACAAATCAAAAAAGGCAAATTGTGAGTAACTTCTTAAAACTACCAGTTCTGAGCACCTTCTTAAAACACCAGTTCTGACAGTTCTCAGAACTAGTCTTTTTTTTTTCCTTTGGTCCCAAGGGAGAGCAGTCAGCTTCCTCATTTAGCACTGAGGCACAGTGAAGTTCATTTGGTCCTGCAGAACTCTTTCTGTTTACTGGGGAAAGTATATAAAACCTTCCAACAAAACAATAAATTAATAAAAGAATAATGACATTGTTTGAAACCGGCGTTCTTCATGGCCATCTGGAAGTGGTCAGAGCAAAAAAGTTATGATCTTAAATCCAGGTTCTCTTTTAGGCCTGTGATATGTACAATTCTGACAGATTAATCTACAGCTGATTACAGTAAGAGCTGAGGAATGCAGAACATTAAAAAATTATCCAACCTCTGTTTTCTATACAATGAGAACAGCAAAATCTATTCTGAGTGAGAAATAGGTCACACATACTGTGGAACTTGTGATGACAATATTTATTTTCAAGAAAAAGAAGTTCTCTACCACACTTTGAAAGCCTGAAAAAGCTAGTCATTATCCTGGCAAAGGGTTGGAATACAGTTTAATTTGTGGGTGCCTGCAGTGTGCGCTGAGGTTCTCCCAAGTGATATGTTATAGCCGTTATTTCACCTCACGTTGTCTGAGGCTGGGCTGTCACACAACCAGAGCCCATGGCAGTGCTATGACACAAATCTCACCATAATACCACTACCTAGTCTTCTTCTTCACCAGGAATAAAACCCTTGAGAGATCATCCTCACTGGATTGTCCTGCCCTGGGGCTTGCGGGGACACGATTGCAATCACTCACACAACAGATTCCACTGGGGCATTGGATGCGGGGTTTTTCTGGGGGAAGGAGGTAGTAGAAGCCAATACTTTCAGGGTGATGCAGATTCACCAGTCAAGGATACAGTATTCCATCTCACTCCTTACATGACAGATACTGGCTTTGCAGGATTTTTGAGGAAGCTGCCTGTGTTACCTTGATACCTTTTTGGCACGTTTTGGAAGCAAGTCAGAGTTCAAATCTTCAGTCGTCTTTTCCAAAGAATCCTGAAATCCATTGCTTCCATGAAAATCCAAGGTTGAAGATTCAAACAACACACTAAATCTCTTTAGGAAGTATGACATAATTTACCTTCTACAGTTCTTTCCAAGCATAGAGGTGCAGCAATTGTAGTGGTTTCCAGAGAAAAGCAGTGTTTAGTTAGAACAAAATACATAGGAGAAAAAGACAGTTGGTAAGCTGGTCATCATGCAGACTCTCTCATAGGTCTAGATTGGTCTTAGTGTTTTTGTGGAACAGCAAGTGTCAAAGGAGTGATGTTTTGCTGAATTATCCTTTTTTGGAGAAGTTTTGGAAAACCTTATTTTTGCTAGAGACTTCAGTCATGATCTGCTATGGGAGTAATGATTTTTAGATGTTATGTTGAAGATGAATATGTATACCCAGCTTGCAAGGCTGACGTTACTGATGCTGGGCAGGACCTTTCTAAAATTGCCTGACCTCGCAGTCCTGCTCATGTTTCCAGCATATCTTGAAATGTATTTAACATATTTGTAAAGTTGCATAAAAAAGTTGAATTTGTTTTTCTTTCAATTACCGTGGTGTTGTATTAGGAGTAATTGTATTCATATACCATAAAAACTAAATGTAAGAAAGATTTGTCTTTTAATAAAACACATTTCTGTTTGTTATGACACTGATGAAATAAAACCCATTTCTGTTTGTTATGACACTGATGAAAGTTAATTTTCCAAGTATTACACTGATGAAACTTTCTTTAAGTGTTTATGGAAGACTGGGAAAAATGTTTTACTGAAGTACTTCCTTTATTTAAAGAATGTAGTAAGAGTGCATTTTGTTTGGGAGATGTATCTATCCTTTGTTATATTTCAAAGAGGCACTGTTAACATTTGTAGATCTATTATTGGTCCTGTGCTAACAGACAGTGGTAGCTAGAACCATCTTCCCTATCTGAGAGCATGTTTCGTTAGAAAATGGGGTTAGGAAATTACGCTGTCTCTGATCTCCACTCTGGTCAATTCTTCTGACATGGGAGTCTGGATATTGTTAGTTTGCTACCTGATGTTCTATGCTGTGGCCTGCCTGAGGGTCTGTTCATCTGTTCTTTAGTTCTTCTCAGTTTGGCCCTTAAAGTGCTTGCTTTTTTTTTCCTTTTTTATTTTCTGGTTGCTGATAGTGCTTTTAATTTCCCCCTCCACTTTAACCTGTGACTAATTTATTGTACACCCACTACAGCTTAAATTACATTGTTGCCTATATGGGTGTGAATCAGAAAGCTGTGATTAGCTCCTCATTAGCTGCTTCCTGAGCTCTCTCATACGCATATGCTGCATGGATAACGATGGGGGATGGATCAGCGGATATGAAATAGTGTATGTGCACTCAGGACTGTTGATGTTTGTTGAACACATCAAGAATTTCTTTGCAGCAATTTAGAAAATTAAGTCAGGATGTAGTACGTTATTTGGGAATTTGACGGGTAGGTTTTATTTTTTCCAGTAGATACATATTCCAGTTGGAAAAAATCAACACCTGAGTTAAAGTTACATGCAGACACATTGTGAAATTAAGAATAGGAAAAAACCACAAATCCTGGAGGAAAAAATGAAATAAATTTATTTACCCCAAGTTTCTCCCATTTCTAGAGGCTTATGTTATTTTTGAATTTACCGGGAGTTATTTATTAAATGCACAACAGAAATACTGCAGATTAATCATGTGACTCTGAATATAGTTTGCAATACTGAAAACTCTTTGCTGAAAAGGCAGTTTGATTTGATGATAGCAGATTGACATAGTTCATCTACTCCTGCTTTAGATAAGCATAATGTGATTTGGAAGTTTTGTTTTTCTATGTGCTGTTTTCTTCTTCTAAATTATCTTGTAACAGAGAACACTCACTGATGTCACCTTAGAAATATCTTGAAACAAACTTAACATAAAATAACATTGTTTCCTGGGGTTTTTTAGGGGTTTTTTGTGTGGATATATGGTTGTGAAAGAAAGTGTTTGCCTTTTCCATATGAGTATTCCTTTTCTTCTGTTGTACAAGTGCCTTGAAAGGGTTTTTGAAGATGCTCCTGCGAAGGAGAAATTGAGAAACTTCACTTCTATGATCGTCTACAGCTACAGTATTCATCATACCTGGGGTCAAGTCAGTTTTGTAAAAGTATCACCAAGATATTACTGGTAGAAAATGTTCACTGGATAGGTGTTCATCTCAAAATTAGGCCAAAGGATGAAGCAGAGATTATTCATGTTGATGCTCAACACACCTCGAAAGGGCAAAATTAATTGGTTGGTCCATTGAAGACCAGAAGTAGCATACTAGGAGATGGAAGAAATTTCCTTCAAAGGATGTTAACACTGGTGAAATTATGCCAATAATCAGTAACTGAAGCCCTGACTTAAGCGTAAATACCAGGAGAAACCTCTAGGTTTTAACCTTTACTGTTCATCAGTAAAACCAAATTCCATTGTAGAATGCGTGTATCTTCAAACATACCACATATGTAGCTGATGGTACTTCATATGAGAACTTTCCAGCAGGGTAGTCTGAAGATCATAGTTCAAAAGACTGTTGAAAATGGAAGATGACTTATTTCTTAAAGAAATGCTGAAACATAGAAATGTTTCCTCTGTTAGGTAAAAATAATCTTGCAATACTGTCCAATGACCTGTATTAAAATACATAATGTCTTGTGCCTTTCCTATTTTTGAGGGTTGAACCGTTCATTAACTTGTGCTTTTTGTTTTCCCAACAGATAGCTGTAGTCATGGGATCCTGTACAGCAGGAGGAGCATACGTACCTGCAATGGCTGATGAAAGTATTATTGTTGGCAAACAGGGAACAATATTCCTGGGAGGGCCACCGCTGGTAAGGATACAGAAGTTTCTAGTGACATGGCCCCCATCCTCCCACTCCTCCCAAATCATGCTGCGATAATTGTCTACCTTAAACAATTGGGACATTTCTTGATGAGATATTTCTAGATATTCTGTAGATTAGTTTGTATTTTTAAGTATGTCTTAATGTTTCTATCCTAAATCAAATCTCATCTGTTCATTAGAGGTGTATATTTGTAAACTGGACTGTGTTAAGGTGTTTTTATAGTACTGCTTTTAGATTCCTGTGCACATTTTAAATTATAAAAATTGTTTCTATATTCAATTATGTACTCTCTAGGTTTGATATGAAATTTGAAAAAATCACAACCATCTGTATTGTATCTGAAAGTCAAGATCAAAGAACTTCTGAAGCAGGACTGATCTGCTGTATTTTTATGTCAGTTTGCTGACAAAGGAGACATGCTTGTGATGGAGTTTGTCATAGTACTTTGTCCTTTTGTCTTTCCATCTTTCTGCTATTATCTTTCTTTCTTTCTTTCTTTCTTTCTTTCTGTCTTTGTAAGGAAATTGTTTCTAAGAAAACTGACCTGAGGAATTCCTGCAAATTAAAACTTGCTTTATTGTGGAACTCACAGTGGAATTTGTGGCTGCGAAATACTGCAGTATAAGAGAGCTTTAAAATTACAGTAGCTTGGCACAACAGAAGGAATGCTTGAATGTGTTTTATTGTTTTAGAAATAACTGTATGTTCTAGTGTATGCTCAGTTCCATACCAATACAAATAATAATACAATAACGTCAGTCTTTTGCTGACAAAGATTATTCTACTTAACACAAACTTTATGAGAAAAAATGAATTTTCAGTAATAAATGTTAGTGCTAGAACTAACAGAGCATCATTCATCACAGCTATTCAAGTCGTGGTGAAACATGGCTGGATAAACTTGCTCTTTTGAAATAGTCAAATATTTGTCAAATTTATTGTACAAACTGCTCTGAGGCAGCACGATAGCTCTGTTTTGGTTGCAGTCTTTTGGGAACTTTTGGGTGTGCTTCCTGTGACAAAGCCAAATGTAAATCAAATGTCTCTCAAGAGTCCTTCCAGCTTGAGCATGCCGAAGTGGAGAAATTGCTTTGTAGCAGCATTGCTAATGAAGATACTGCTCCACTGATTCCTCTAGTAACAGAGGAGGCAAAGTCTCTTGGAAGTCACTTCCTTCAATTAAGATACTGGGAAAATGTGGCATGTCCCATTAAACTATGGGAAAACAGCCACTGACAGATTTGTTTGTTGACTAGTTCCTAAGGCATGATTGTGTTACTCTCATTAAAAGTATGACGGACTCATCTTTTAGTGTGATTTAGTGTTTACTTGTATGGCTTTACACTCATTTCCACAGCATATTTTTACATTGCATTCTATTCCTTTACTTTAGAGTGAATTTTTTCCCACTGCATTATCTTGTTGATAAAAGTGGATTTGTAATTTTGTACCTTTTTCAAAGTTCAGTGTGTAGACGGCTTTTAAATTCTTTTGCAGTTAAAAAAAAAAAAGAAGAAAAAAGAAAACAAAAAAGAAGAAAAAAAGAAGTCTTACATTTTTACATCTTAAATAAATTCAGAATTTAACTGAAAAAATCAAAAGCAGGGGCATAGGACACACATCTGAAAGTACAGGGATACTTTGTTGTCTACCCTAATAAAACAAGGCATTTAGTTTGAAGAAATTTATTGTTTTGGTGGAGGCTTTTCAAGTTGATAAGAAGAGCAAGGTAAGCAGGAAAAGCAGATAAAGTAATGAATAGCAACCATGTAATGTCAGGCTAATTTTTGTACTGCCCATTAGAATTTGGTTGTTAGAATTTCATTGACAGTAATTGTTTCAAATGTCTTACCTAGGTTTCTGTTCCTTTTTATCTTGTATTAGTGTTTTTCAGCTTGTTCATAGGTAAACAAAGACAAATCCTTCTCAAAATTAAGTAATTCTCTGTAAATGTATCACTGTAAATTAGATATTTGGAGTTTCTCGTTGAAAAGTGGTGTAAACATGAATGAAGATACTATCTGAGAATAATATTAGTTGAGTGAATAATATTTTGTGATTCATACATCTCTTCCTTGAGATAAGAGAATTATTGTGGTGAAAGACATGAACTTTGTACATCAGACTGTTAGTAGGTTCGTTACTATAACTAAGAATAACTACCCTGGTTGCAGGAACACCTGAGTTGTCCAAGTACAAACCTTTTCAAAAGATTTTCAGTAAGACATGTAATACCCAGTGCAACCCAGAAAGGTGGCTTGGAAGATGAGAAAAGAGAACCAGACTCTTGTTCTCTGGGAATGGTAATCATTTGACATCACGAGGCAATTCACATCATACACGTGTGTCACTGGGATGTAGCACATGAGACTTTTGCCAGGATAGGCATCTGGAAAAGGGTGACCCAAGTCAGGCCTCAAGGGGAAGACTTGACTAGGCAAGTCAGTGAGTGCAAGGATGTTGCAAAGTTAGAAAGTTTTAAAATCTTTCCCCATTTTCAGAGGAAGATTTCACAGCTATCCTCCGATTTAATTTGTTTCTTAGCAACCTGCAGATGTAATGATCCTTATCTTTATGCGTATAGATCAAACTTTATTATCTCTACCTGTCAGCCTTTCTGTTCTCTAGAACTTTTGATATTCTCACTGAAAATATTCTTTTTGCCTTCTTCTAAGCATCAAAACTACTTCAGGCTCCTACAGAAACTGCCATTCCATGCTGTAGCAGATATTGTAGCTGTTGTTGTGTAAGCTCTATTCTCCAAAACATCTTTTCCTACATGAAGAAAATTGGATTGGATGTTATTGCTTACCTGCCTAAAACACAACTTTCTGAGGAAGTTAGAAAAGTCCCTGATGTTACTTATAATTAGTCTTGAGATGTGTGTGATAAAAAAAATATGTGAATTGTAAGTACAGTCCACCATCTAAAATGGAAGTTTTCTTGGCCTCCTTTTTTATAAAGGTCAGGTGTAATGACTTCATAAACAGACAGATCTCGACAGAAGAGGACAGGTGTCACAGGAGCAGTAATATTCAGGGCCATTCTTCCGCACTTCCCCAAGTGGGATATCTCTATCCTCGTCTTCAGCAGTACTGCATGGTACTTCAGGATCTTGCGTAGACCTGTTTCAGGCTCCTGTTTCAGAAACTTCTGGTTCTTCTTTCCTGAGGGAAAATTTGTTACTTTCAGAGGTGAAAAAAAGTCTGGTAAAAAGAGGGAATAAGTTTTTCAAATTCATGTGTATTTATATACTGGAACTTTTCTACATATCGGCCTCATCTGTTCTGGGAAATGCACGTTGTATCTAAAGTTTGTGTTTATTTCTTTTAATAATTTCTAGCTGAAGTTGCTTGAACAGGCTTTGAAAATGCCCACATATCTTGTTGAGGCTCTTACTTACAGTCTATTAGAATCTAATGAAGTTTAAGGTAACTTCAACCACTAACTTTAAGTAACTTTAACTGTTACTTAAAACTACAGTTTGTAGAATGCTCTGTTCCACTACTGTATCTGGAAAGGTGATGGAGCAAATGCTCCTTCTCACGTACTCAGCCCTCATAAGACACATTGCGGCTGCAGGGTCCAGTTCTGGGCTCTCCAGAATAAGCTTGAGTGAGCCAGTGAAGTTCCATGAAGATGATGAAGGGACTGGAGCATCTGTGAAATGAGGAGAGTCTGAGAGAGATTGGACCTTTCAATCTGGTAAAAACATGTCTTAGGGGGGAGTAAAGATAGTAGAACCAAGCTTCTCATTGGTGCCCAGCGGTAGGTCAAGAGGCTGCCAGGCACAAACTGAAGTACAGGAAGTTTTGTTTAGTCATAAGAAAACACTTCTTTACTGCAAGGATGGTCATGCCAAACCAAGTTGTCCAGAGAGTTTGCGGAGTCTCCATCGTTGAGATATTCTGAAGTCATGGTCATTACGTGGTTGTTAGCAACCTTCTCTGGTTGACCCTGCTTTGAGCAGAGGAGTTAAACTTTGCAATCTCACATGGTGGCAGACAGAGCCCACAGCTCCAATACTGTGATTTGGAGAAGGAAAACTTAATCTCTGTGGAAAAAATAAAAAAGCCATTTTTGTAAAATATCTTAAAATTAGTCTCTGGATTTCTGTGCTAATGTAAATCATTGTGCTATTCAACTTTGTGCCAAGTTCTGGAGTAGTTAACAGTATGTTATAACTGGTTGCATAAAGAGAGATTTATGTAATTACTTCATACAATCATAAAATAAAATCATATAATCAAATGGTAGAATCACTTACGTTATAATACACCCTAAAGATCATTGAGTCTGGCCATTAACTTCACACTGCCAAATGCACCACTAAACCATGCGCCTTAAGTGTCACATCTATATGCATTAAATACTTCCAGAGATGGTGACTCAACCACTACCCTGGACAGCCTGTTCCAATGCTGCATAACCCTTTCAGTGAAGAAATCTTCCTAACTTCTTTTAAAAGTATGTTCTTATGTTCACTGTTTAATGAAGACTCAAGTTAATTATGTCTGACAGAAACTTTCCATTACTTAGTATGCCACACCTTCATATTCCATGGGTAATTCAAATTTCAAAGCAAAAATCCTACTGTTGAAGAATTATCTATACTTAAATTTGCAAACCTGACAGTTTGGAAGTGTGTGTGTGAGAATATATATATATATTTTTATAATTAGTGTGCTTTGTATTTAGACATGAAACTTGGAAACTGAAATCTGGTTTGGAAATGATGATAAGTTTTCCCTTCCCTTGCTTGTACTCTACCTCTGTACTCTCTGTGGATGATGAATAATGGTTTCCCCAGCTTTCAAGGAAAAGCTTTTCCCCTTTTCAAAGCACTTACTGTAGAGTGGAAATGCCTCAAGAAGTCTTCTGGGGTTCTTTNGAGAAGGAAAACTTAATCTCTGTGGAAAAAATAAAAAAGCCATTTTTGTAAAATATCTTAAAATTAGTCTCTGGATTTCTGTGCTAATGTAAATCATTGTGCTATTCAACTTTGTGCCAAGTTCTGGAGTAGTTAACAGTATGTTATAACTGGTTGCATAAAGAGAGATTTATGTAATTACTTCATACAATCATAAAATAAAATCATATAATCAAATGGTAGAATCACTTACGTTATAATACACCCTAAAGATCATTGAGTCTGGCCATTAACTTCACACTGCCAAATGCACCACTAAACCATGCGCCTTAAGTGTCACATCTATATGCATTAAATACTTCCAGAGATGGTGACTCAACCACTACCCTGGACAGCCTGTTCCAATGCTGCATAACCCTTTCAGTGAAGAAATCTTCCTAACTTCTTTTAAAAGTATGTTCTTATGTTCACTGTTTAATGAAGACTCAAGTTAATTATGTCTGACAGAAACTTTCCATTACTTAGTATGCCACACCTTCATATTCCATGGGTAATTCAAATTTCAAAGCAAAAATCCTACTGTTGAAGAATTATCTATACTTAAATTTGCAAACCTGACAGTTTGGAAGTGTGTGTGTGAGAATATATATATATATTTTTATAATTAGTGTGCTTTGTATTTAGACATGAAACTTGGAAACTGAAATCTGGTTTGGAAATGATGATAAGTTTTCCCTTCCCTTGCTTGTACTCTACCTCTGTACTCTCTGTGGATGATGAATAATGGTTTCCCCAGCTTTCAAGGAAAAGCTTTTCCCCTTTTCAAAGCACTTACTGTAGAGTGGAAATGCCTCAAGAAGTCTTCTGGGGTTCTTTTTTAACCCCAATAGTAAATTATACTGCTTTGTTCTAAGAAGGAGACCATTCACTCTTAAACTACCCTTTCAGGTCTAAGTTTACACAGATCTAGGCTTTGGATCTGGCAGTCCAGGTACTTTTATGGACACATCATACTTGATCCAAACAGTTACATGCCACTGTTATTCTCTTTTAAAGAAAATTGTTATTAATAAATTATTGTGTGTTTACTGGAAGGTTTAGAAAATAAAAAGCTGGTAATGGTTGTTTTATGGCTAATATTTAAAACGAGTAAGTTAAAATTCATGGAAGGGTTTGTGTAGAGAAAGCCAAACTGAAAAATGCTAAGTTTCAGCTGAGGTATTGTTTGCTTGAAACAATGCATGGAAATATCCCATTTGAAATTCTGTGTTAAGTGCTGAGAAAAATTTTGTGAAAAAGCATGTTTATGAATCTAAAGGATGAGTAAGTATATTCACACTAATGATCGACACAGCAGTAAATAGAGCAGCAGGGAGTGTCTTTGTCAATAAAAACTACATATTAACGTTAGAGTAAGGATGCAAAGTCAAAGAAAAAAAGTAATTTTGACAAGATTCTGTTTTGTCACATTTTGATGCGCTGAGGGAGAGTAAGCAGGGAAATATGATTAATGAAGCATTGGCAAAGATCTCTGTTATTGCTGCACCTAAGATAGAATAAATATTATTGCAAGACAAGTGTCAACTGTGAAACTCATTTTCCTTTTCTTTGGGTAGGTTAAAGCAGCAACAGGTGAACAGGTATCAGCAGAGGATCTTGGAGGGGCAGATCTTCACTGCAGGTTTAAAGAAATATTTTCCCAGAGTTAATTTCTTCTGTACTTTAGACTTCCCTTTGCCCTTCCCCTTCCCCTGCCCTTCCCTTATTTTATTTTATTTTATTTTATTTTATTTTATTTTATTTTATTTTATTTTATTTTATTTTATTTTATTTTATTTGATTCTGGTTTTAGATCTTTCTTAAGCTGTATTTACATTTTTAAAATTATTTCTGTGTTGTTATCTGGTGCTGACAGATCATTTTATTGTTAGAATGTCACAGTTACATTGTGTTACTCTAGTTAGGATTGCTTTCTTCATTTACTGCTTTAAAATACTCACGTCTAGTATACTGCAGCATCCTGCATAATGGGGAGGATTTTAATACTGAGTGTTAATAGAATAATATGTGTTGAGAAAGATAATATATTGGATACAGATTGTATCTTTTTTACTGCCACATAGAAATCACTACAGGCAAGATCAAAATAGCTTGTGCTTTTTGTAAAAAATTCTTGTTATCAAACCAGAAAAATCGATGCACTTTCAAGCTCTGCAATTAGTAATAAACAAAATTAGGTATTACTGCACAGTAAGTTATGTATTGCTGTATAATAAATGCTTATTTGGTACTTCAGTTTGCTGAAGTGAATAAAGAATTATTTTGTAGGGCAGTTCTTGCCGTTTTTGTAAACATGTTTTTCTTTATAATTGAAATGAATTTTTGCTGCATTCAACAATGCTTGTTATGTTTTATATCATCATTTAGATTTTTTATTTCCTGCAGCTGCTATTTTATTTCATGTCTGATAACCTGAATGTACTGTTTTGAAGAAAAGGTCGGGCATAGGTTTTATTTTTAGGTAATTTAATAATAAAACATAGAGAGCTGAATTGTTGCGTCTGTATTTTCAAGGTCTTAGCAGCTTTAAAGTTTCAAGTTTTCATTGCCTGATTTATGCTTTGTTTTCCCCCAAGTATTCATATTGCTATTGTTATTTATATACAGGAAATCTGGTGTAACAGATCATTATGCTTTGGATGAC
Organism: Ifrita kowaldi; assembly: GCA_013398055.1. NCBI lineage: Eukaryota > Metazoa > Chordata > Aves > Passeriformes > Cinclosomatidae > Ifrita > Ifrita kowaldi. The sequence continues at coordinate 136,269 of VZRS01003126.1, forward strand.
AATCATGCACTTCATCTGGCAAGGAAAGTTGTAAGAAGTTTGAATCTCCGGAAGAAAGTAGATGTAAGTGTATAGAGTCTGAAAACACTGCACTGCTGAAATTAGGAATGCTTTTGTTAGCCTGATTGATATAACAGTTTATATAATACATATTTTGTCTGTGATTTTACATGTTTGAAAATGGAAGTTTTGGTTCTCATCCTTAAAGATTTCTCTGATATTGCAATTACTTTCCTGCTGTATTATTCCCAATAAAACTACTGGGATTAAATGCAAGAGTGGAGTGACTAGAAGAGTACTTCAGAGTCATAGAATTGCACTTTTATATTAATCTACTCTTGCAAGACACTTAATTTTAAACCCACATGATCACTTCCATGGACTTAAAATTAGATACCTGCTAAAGGATCTTTTTGAATAGACATTTTCTGGGATTATTAATGAGAAGTTGAAAACTGAGGGGAATAGACCTGAATCTTGTCAATGAATTATATTGATTTAAGAATTCCTTGTAGTAAATGGGATGGATAGCATATGGAGGTGGAATTGCCTTATTTTATCTTAGTAGGAGATATAAGAGGGTAAATGGAAGCTCAAGGAAGGCAAGAAGTTGTATTCAGTTGTGTGACAAAAATCTTCACCAGTTTTTCAGAATGCTGCCTGCTTTATAGGGCGTGAGGGGAAAGTAAGCAAATAGGAGGACATGCCTAATTTTTTTATAACATGGAAGAAGTGGAGCACATGTGGATATATATGCAGGAGTAAAAAAAAGGTAACAGTAAGTGAGAAACTGTTATCAACCTTCAGTTTAGGGAACTTGGTCTTTATACAAAATGACAAGCCAGTACAGGCATTTTGATGTGGTTGGTGAAGAGAAGTCTGTGCTCAAAGAAGATGACAAATTAATTGTTGTTTGAATTTTTAACTCATAATGTGGGCTGATGGTTCCTTTATTGTGTAAATTGTTTTGTTAAATTGCTATAGGTGACTATAGAACCATCAGAGGAGCCTTTATTTCCAGCTGACGAAATATATGGAATAGTTGGTGACCAGCTAAAAAGAAATTTTGATGTCAAAGAGGTATGAGTATTAATGCAAGATCCGTATGCCCATACGTACGTGCACCCATTTTGTTGCAGGAAATCACTCTTTATATTGTCAGTAGTTGATAATACCTGATTTGGGTAGTTATTTCTTTATAGTGTTGTCCAGCAGATCCATTGCAATAACAGTGACTGTTGAGAAAATAGTACTTTTTGGTTATACTTTTAAGAAGGATAAGCAAGGATGAGAGTTTGGTAACATTCTGAAAAAGCTGACAGAAATGGGAACTCCTCCTTGGCAAAGCATTCTGTGGACTTGCCCAGGGATATGATGGCTTTCTTTTTCTGCTGACCTTGTGAAAGATGAATTGTTTAAAGGTTCATAAGTATAAGCACACCAAACAATTGAGCCTTCTCCTGTCTGCATAAAAATACTATTATACTCTACTGCTGGTCTAGTGTAATTATCTGCCTTGGAACCTTCATCTGAGCCAACATCCTTCCTCATATTTTGCATAAATCCCACATTTTTTTACTACCAGCGTTTTTCACTACTAACCAAGTATGTATTTTAGGAAGAGTCTTAATATGTACCTCTCTTAAAAAGTTTGGCAGAAATTACTAGGATTTGCTTGGCATTAAGGGAAAAAAGAGATGAACAGTTTCATGAGTTTCATACTTCACTCTCAAAAGTTGGAATAGTTCCAATTTATGTTCTTTTAAAGTTGAAATAAATATCTTCTGACAAATGTCTTGCTAGCAATGGATCTGTATTTATTAAAAACAGCTCCTTTGCATCACAGAGAAACCTCAAATCAGATCTTCATTATTTTTGTATGTCAGAAACTCAAGCAAGCCTAAAAATAATCTTATCTCTAAGAAAGTGACTCATGAGTGTATATGTTTTTTTCTTTACAAATGAGAGGCTATTGATTAATGTTTAATATAAGCAGAGGTTTTTCTTGGAAATTCAACTAATCAGGAAAACTTTATTCCTTGTATAATTTAACTATTTGGTTAGAACATTCTTAATCTTGAAACTCCATTTTTTACAAACATGTAGATGAATCACACTTAAAAAACTAAGTGGGCTTTGCCTGACATCCATACTGTTGAATGGTGGGCTGCTTGATGTTCTATAAATGTAAAGATTTCAAGTTATATGTTACCATGGTCATTCCTTCTAAACAAATTGGAAACCTTGAAGGATTAGGAATTTAATGTAATTTTTCCTTTTTTTCTTAAGGTCATTGCTAGAATTGTAGACGGAAGTAAATTTGATGAATTCAAAGCCTTGTATGGGGATACTTTAGTTACAGGTAAGTAGAAATATAATTATTCTGTATATGTTCCCACTAGTTTTATAGTTGGATTTATTCTGGTTCACCCACTGGTATTTTTAGTGACGTTTATCTTCAGAATTATGGCAGTTTCTGTTACCAGGAGAAAGTGTTACCTTTATATGCTATGGAAAAATAAATACATGTGGAAATTAACAAATTAATCTTTCTCCTTTAGGATTTGCAAGAATTTTTGGTTACCCAGTAGGAATTATTGGAAACAATGGAGTTCTTTTCTCAGAGTCAGCAAAAAAGGTAAATAGACAGATTATTAGCTTCTTTGCCATTGAGAAACAAAACTTCTGGTGGTCAACTTGCTCTTGAAATGAGGAACAGAGAAAGAGAACTGGCTCCAAATTTTTCTTGTAAATGTGAAACAGGTGTAAGCTATTAATAAGCTGTAAAAAACAATGGACCATATTTTAGAAACAGTGGTAGATTTTTCTGATATGAAGAAGATAGGCCAATAGCAGAACAGCATTTGGATTCATGTGAATACAGTGTAGTTGAAATAGTATATCCTGTAACTTAGAGCTGTTACAAGTCCATGCTGATTGCATCAAATACCCTGTTGGGTATTCCTGACCTCTAAACCATGCAGTACTACAGAAAATCACATCATTGTTTTTGTAATAACTGGAAAATTTAAAACCTGGATTCTAGCACTCAGTTCATTGACTTGTAATTTTTATACTTTGCTGCAGCATCTCCTGTCTTAGGATAATGAGTGAAAACCTGTGCAGTCTCTCAAAATCTGTGAGCTAAAATACCTGTTTTGGTGAATGAAAGGCAGTCTATGAAGGAATGTTGTGATTTTGTTACAGTTAACAGTGCTTTACAGTTTGGACTTCAGGGAATGATGGTGATAAATAGTATCTGGGTATGGCAAAGTGTTTACTTTGGTCTGTGTTGTTTGCTTCAGTTCTTTATTTTTTCAAGAAACAACTGTCAATTGAATTTTTTGTAATGGCAATTATATATGCTAGTTTTGTTCTAACATGCTTCTTGAGCTAATGGTGAGGAAATAGGTACTGAGAATATACAGAAAAAGGAAGCAATGATGAGAAATGTGGAGAAAGGAAGTAATTTTACTGGATTTATTGCTGTTACAAAATAATACACAAAATTGAGTTCCATGTGCTGAAGGAATAGTTCCAACTTGGAGCACTGCAGTAAATGACTTTTTTTTCATCTGACATTTTTTTTAACAGTTATTTCTGAGTAGAAAATAACTCTTGCAGTATTTCTAATACTTTCAGTATTTTTCTAACAATTTAGTGCTGCAACGTCTTCTCCTAGCAATGAAAAAAATGTAAGGAATCTTCATTTTATGACTGTTATTGGCATATCAGTACTGTAAAAGGAAATTCATTTCTAGAGAAACCTTTGTCCATGATGTTGCTTCTATAAGCAACATACTCTAGCAATACTCCTTTTTTTTCCCTTCACATTTTTGTAATGAATTGTTGTACATTTTTCCTGTGATCATCACTATGCTATTCACGTGCTTCTCTGAGGGAGATTATACTTTATTATTGTTCTCTCTTTTTTCTTTTTCTAACCTTTGCAGATTTCATATACAAAGAAGTTAGATGTTTTCTCAGTTGTTGTGCTACACAACCTCGTTTTGTTTCGTTCACTAGCAAGCAGACAAATAACCTGAGGAACTTTATTGATTTAGACTAGTTGAAACAGAGGCTTGGAATCTACTATTTGTAACTGTGCTAGGAAATTGGTCTTCTGCTAGTAAATAGGGAGAGGGCCTCTGCCCTCAGGAAAAGGAGAAAACGTTACAGCAATTGGCAGGGCCATGAGTAAATAATGTATGTTGGCCTTTCCCATTTTCAGAGAGTGCTTCTATTTTGTACAGAAAATGGGGAGATATGTTTTTCTGACTGACTGTCTTAATTTCTCTTACCAAACTCGATGTCAGATACCACAATGAAGCTGTCTGTGATTTAACTGCATATTGGCTGAGTCACAGCAGTTGAGCTTTTCGGTATTAGTAGTTATGCTTTTTAAGAATATTATTTCTGTTTTACCATGGGCTCACACATTTTTGGAGATCTCTTAATTCTGCTACCATGAATGCATGTTTCACAGTTAAGTTTGGGTGAAGGAGAAGTAGTACAGCACATCGTGATGGAAATACTCTGCTGGACTTCAGTGGAAGGATTTAGCACAGACTTCAAAGTACTAGTAGTGATAGCTTCACTTGTCCAACTTCTAATGGCTTACTCTTTTCTTCTTTCCTCTCCACAGGGTACACATTTTATCCAGTTGTGTTGTCAGAGAAATATTCCCATCGTGTTTTTGCAGAATATTACAGGTGAGTAAGATCAATATTTTGAGGTTTCACTGGGTTGTAGACTTTTCTGTTAATTGTTGAGGCTGCGTTCTAGAAAGCCTCTTGTATGCCTCGCAGTACCTACATCTCCAGCCTGTTGGGAAATCAGCCTGTCAGCAGCTGGTGGAGGCCTTGCCTTATGATTTGCTCCTCAGTTCTTTCTGCATGTGCTGTGAAGCGCATAGTATGACATATGGCACAGTATTATAATATAAAGCTGATGAGCCTTTTGTTCATGTATTTCTTTAGGTTTCATGGTTGGCAGAGAATATGAGGCTGGAGGGATAGCAAAAGATGGTGCCAAGATGGTAACTGCTGTAGCTTGTGCAAGTGTACCTAAAATTACTGTCATTATCGGTGGCTCTTATGGAGCTGGAAACTATGGGATGTGTGGAAGAGCGTATAGGTAAGTGTTGTTCCAAATTATGACAGTAGATAGAAACAATTTAAGAGAGCATAACCTTGAAGTACCGTTTTGAAAAACCATGAAGTTACGCTGTTTGGAAAATAAAAAAGTTCTCAGTGAATATGTTCATAAGTAAATAACAGCCTGACATTTGTAGAGACTGATAAGGCTCATGATTCACCTTGAATTAGGTGACAGAGGAGACCTTCTAACATGTAAACCTGTTCACATCTTTTTCTCCCTTTTCAGTTCTTGGTGGAAAAATTATGAGGTCCTAAACGATCATTGGGCAGTATAGGCTGGTCCTTTATTCAGCATTCATAGGAAGAGTATATCAGCTTGTGTAAAAACACCTTATTCACTTCAATGAGCCTGTTTTTATGAGTAAGGTTTTTAGAACCCCTAAAGATTTTTTTGTTGACCTTTGGGCATGGCTTATGTGATTTTTTAAATTTCATTTTTCAAGGTTCCTGCTGCTATTGAAGTTTTTTGGGATGTTTAGGAGAAAAATTCCTGTGAGCTGGGGATGTGAGATGAAGAGGCTCAAGAAAGAGAAATATTTTTAAAAACGTGTTTGAATAATGGAAATGAACAGGATTTTTAGATTTTCAAACACAATGGTACAAGCACTGAAGTATGTTAATGCACCTTTTTTAAAAAACAATATATTGTAATACTGTCATGCATAAAAATGAATTTGTAGTTGAGTGAGAATTAGTTCTTCACTAGAAAATATGGCAATGTCTTACCTTAATGTTTAATATGCATTTTTTCAGTCCAAGATTTCTATATATGTGGCCAAATGCTCGCATATCGGTGATGGGAGGGGAACAAGCTGCAACTGTTCTAGCTACAATAGCTAAGGACCAAAAAGCAAGGGAGGGAAAACAGGTACATCTTTCTTCCTTCATTTGTAGTAAAGTCATTATCACTTACTCTTTCACTGGAGTTGGTAATTTTGTAAGCTAGGAGGGGGTACAAGAGAGTGAGACATCAGTGAACTACTCCAATGCCACCTAGTACACTAACAAACATGAAGCATTTGTGAAATGTTATTGCTTCATCTTTGAAATGTGAAGATCATTCATAACATTTCTTATCTTGCTTAAAAAGAGGAGTATTTCAAATGCCATCATATTTTTGTACTTTGTGCACCAAGTTATTAGTTCTACCCAAGATGAGCAACCAGGAATCTCCTTGGTCCAGGAGTATGAAGAGGAATATGTCAGGGTAAAGTGTCTTTCCAATTATTATGAAGGTGGCAGTTTTAGAGAAAGTTGATCTTCGAATGATTCAGTGATTGAGAATTATGAAGCTTGTAACAGCAGAAGTCTGGAGAGGTTTGGAAAGGTTTTTGATCATTTCAACATTTTAATTGAAAATTAGAGGTATATTGTTTAGTAAAATTTTATAGTTTCTCTGCACACTTTTCTGCTGAGTTGGGTTTTTTTAGTTATGAAGTTTATGGTTATATTAGTGCCTTGATCCCATAAGAAGTGGTTTTATTGTGATGTCTTAAAATTGTTCATATTTATCATGAATAGTTAATCAGAACAGTGAAGCAGTATGAACATGTTATCTCAGCATTATTCATTTTCAACACGTGACGTGTTCTTTCTGTGGGTAGAATACATTCACCCCCATCTCTGTCTGTCTCACTTTCCCAAATCCATGATACCCAGAAAGAAGTTCAAGAAAAATAATAAGTAGTAGTTAAATGTCCGTAAAATGTGTTAGAAACTTGAAAGTTTCCTGACTTACATAGTGACCAGTCTGGATCATAGAGAAACCCAGTGTTAGAATAGCACAGACTTACTTTATTAAAAAATCTTGCCAAAGGCAACCCAAATTTTTTTCTCAATACAGTAGCTTCAGTAATTTTTCAGGTGCTAATCACCAATTACTCTTGCACTTAAGTGTATGCTTATTCTCCTTTTTCTACCCACTTGTTTTGAAAAGTGGTATTTTAATTTTATTATCAAACATGCAAAATTGATAATTGTGTGCTAAAAGAGTAAAAATACTTTGGGGAGATCATGTAGGCATTTTCTTAGGTTGATGCTGCATATAAAGCTCTGCTATCATTGTAGAAGAAAATATTAAAGAATATTTTATCTGGTTTTTTAGTTGTCTGAGGCAGATGAAGCAGCTTTGAAGGAGCCAATCATTAGGAGGTTCGAGGAGGAAGGAAACCCTTTTTATTCCAGCGCAAGGTAACATAAATAACTATTCTAAAACTTAATTGTAATCATGGGGCATCTAGCTCTTGGTATTAAAGAACAGCAGAACAGGGCAATCAAAAACAAAGATTGTGTTTGATGTGCCTTCAAACCAATGTCTGTCTTATCTCTGGGCCCTGGTACCATGAACTGTTTCAGAAGACAGCATGCACTTGCAGGAATTACTTTGCTGGTTCTGTAAGTAATGATGTGGTGGCATGGAGTTTCTATGTTATGTGTTTTATTCGGGATAGGTTTTATATCATTCTCCCCAGTGTAGTATCTGGTCACTTTTCTAAAGCTTATTGAACAATGTAATGAGTGGCTGCATGTGTGTTGGGAGGAATTTATTTTAGTGGGATCCTGCAAGTAGAAGAGGGCAGTGGAAAAGGAGCTAGCAGTTTCAAGAAGACCTGAATGCATTGGCAAATTTCAGGTCATGGTCATGGTAGGTGATTGTACTGAATGACAGCAATTTTTGTAGGGCTTTTATCTTTAGCTGATGGGTGCAGCATACTCATGTTTGCTGAGAAGTCCTTTGCAGCATTTCATGCTCAGGCTGATGGAATATTAGTAAATCCCCAGGAACTAGTTAGGCTAATGAAGCAAGGTGGCATCCTGAAGTGATACATATGGAAAGTGGCTTGGAGGCTTTCTTGGCCTTTGATTGTTATCCTGCACTAGTTTCATCCTGTCAGTGCTAAAGTTCCTCCACGTATTTCTGCTTGTGGTATCCAAGAGCTTGTTTTCCACAGGCTCTCAGCTGCTGATGACAGTAGAGAGTAGCATATTTCAGTGACCCAGATGTCAGCTTTGAAAGCAGCACAGCTGGCAGTGAGCAACCCAGGAGACTCCTGGAGTATGTGGAAGACAACTTCCTGGCCAGATATCAGACAAGCCAGCCAGAGCTGAGGCGTTCCTGGACCTGGCGCTCACCAGTGCAGAGGAGCTCATTAAAGGGATTGTGGCTGGAAGCAGCCAGGGCTGTAGCAGTCACACCCTGGCTGAGTTCAGGATCTCAAGGATTGCGAGCCGGCAAAGAGAAACTCTGGACCCTAAAATCTGGAAGAGTGAACTTCCAGATATTTAAAGGGTTAGTGGATGAGATCACCTGGGAAAGTGTCCTTAAGGACAGAGGAGCTGATTAGAGCTGGCAGTTCTTTAAAGACTCTTTTCTTAGAGCACAAGAGCTCTTCATTCCAGTGTGTAGGAAATAGAGCATGGCAGGCTGGAAACTGGCATGGCTGAGCAAGGATTTGCTTCTCAAACTGAGGAGTAAGAAGGAAATGTATACCCACTGGAAGCAGGGACAGGTAACCTGGGAAGAGCTCCTTCTTCACGATCAGAAGTAACATACGAAATTACTGTTAACTTTTTTTCTGTAGGGATAGTGGAATATCTGACTTACGACTGAGTTATATCTTACCTTAACTGAGATATTTATACTTGGGAAATTATATTAATTTTAATGTTTAATCAAATGAATACCTTCATCAGGCTTGATCTTTAATGGGTAGTAAAAGAAATAGCACAGAAGTTTTTAACAGCTGACCTTGTGCTCTAATGCAAGAAGGAAAAATGAAAAAAATATGAGTTACCATTTTTTATAACTGGATTTTAAGAAGAAGAATTTTCCACTCATATAATAACATTTAAAAAATGAGTCAAACTGTCTGTATTTAAAATTAATCCCTACCCCAGAGAAGATGAATAATGTGATTTTTTTTTACATTCAGTTTTTTTTATACATTCGGGTTTTTTTATACATTCGGGTTTTTTTATACATTCACTGGAAACACTCAGACTCTTTGTACTCATGATTTATTTAACATTCAATCTATTAGGTATAATAGCAATATAAAAACTTACCCTCTCCCAAAAACCAACAGATGATTTACAATATTTGTCAGTATTTACAACAGTAAGTTACTAATGTGTAAGAAAGCAGTTTTACCTGTAGGGTTAAGACTAGCATTAAAAAAATACCCCATTTTAAATTTTTAATAATGTCCAGTGATTTTTAGAGATGAAACTTGAATGTTTAATACCAGCTTTGTGCTCTCTGATGAACAACTTCTACCAGTTTATGTTTTCAGAATATCTGGCCATTTTGTGAAGTTAGGTTGCAAATCTAGTAGTCACCCCAGTAAATAGCTTAAATCTGCCCAGCCTAGGTGTTAGAAAGTGCTTTTAGTGCTAGGTGACCTGTCATTTATTTGAAAAAACAGGGTAGTTATGCACTTCTTACTGTTTGTGCTTGGAAAGGCAATGTGACGTGCACAGATGTGAGTTGGCTGAAAACTAGCGTGGGTCTGGATTGCGTGAGGTTGGGCTCATGTGATGTTGCACTCAAGATAATAAGCCCAGCTGAGACACGAAGTCAAATGTCAGAGCTGAAATCCTGCTGAGGCTTATCTGGCTATAAGCAGTGAAAGTTAAATGCCTCTTTTCACAAAGGAGTGCTTTTGACAACAGTGTGTGAGTGGCTCAGGTCAAAGCAGTCCTGGCTGGTTTCTCTCGCATTTCAGTTCAAATAGGTGCAGTCTGCATGGTCTAGGAGCTTTTTAATTGCTCTCTCATAGAGTTAATTGGGTATTTCAGTGGATATACTCATGTTTCCTGCCCTTTCATGCTTTGCATTATCTAATTCCTAAGCGAGATCTCAGATCAATAGTTCAGAAGTTTTCATTACTGGGGAGTAGGCTGTCCAAGCAGAAACAATGAGATGAAGTGGAATACAGTCTTTGCAGCAAGTGTACTTAAGGGGAAGGACATACCACTCACCTTGCACTTTGGAGACAACCCTTTCCTCAGCCAACATCAGCAGCTGCTTATTAGCAAGCATTTGCTGTAATCCAGGGAGAAGTAACCAGTCCCCTTTGCTCAAAAGGGTGCTTCCTGTTGGCTCCAAGCGTGGTAAAAACACAGCTGATTGCCAACCAAATGTCAGGGTGCTGTAATTGAAACTGTATCTGGACAGCCTTTGTTTTGTAAGATCCCTCCACCAAAAAGATCAACAAGAAAACTTCAGCAAACAGCTCTGCATTTCTGAGAGAACAAAAATGATAGATGAACACAAAGATTGCTGTCTGTATTGCTGCTCGTGTGCAGCTGCTTTGGAGGCTCCCTCATGCTGTTCTCCTGCCTAAAGTCTGCCTCACCCTTAATGGCCATTGAGATTGATGTGACCCTTCCACTTGACTTCATTAGGCTTTGAATCAAGCTTTTTGCAGTAGTAAGGAAAGAGAAGGAAAATGCCCTAGTGATCTTAAAAGACAAGCAAATATCCCTATTTATTCTTTAATCATTTTGCTTATAAGTGATAACTTGCTATATGTATGTACAGGACGTCAATACTGTTCCCTGCAGCTGTATTTTCTAATCAGACTTTAACCAATTTTTTGATTAGAACCTTTCACAATGAGCAGTCTTAATTAATGGCGGTCATTAGGCAGCACTCTTTTTAATGAGTTATATTAATCTGCTCACAGGTTTCTTAAAAGATTTCAGTGGTTTGCATCTTAACAAATTACACAAGCATTTTACTTTAGGCAACTTCATTTCTTTTACTCACACTGTCTCAGTTACAGATATTTTATGAGTGTAGGGTGACTCATGTTCCAGCAATGGGGTTTTAATAGATAGTTTAATTATTAATGTTACATCCCAGCAGAGAATGCAGTTTTCTTTAAACAAAGAGAGGCAGAAGCCAGGAGCGACCATACAAAAGCAGCTTGACTTCCACACGACATCAAATCTCTATGGTTGTCAATACAAGTCAATTTTGTTGTTGCAAAAAAGAAAAAAAAAAAACCCCAAATCTGCCATTAAAATGTGCTTTACGTTTGGAAGTGGTTATTACAGCAGAAATCACTATGAAGTTGCAGCTTGGAAGGTACTGCACTAAGTTGGTGATTCTTTTGGAGCCAGTTCATCCCTGCCCTTTCCAGGCCCTTAGCAGATATGTTGAACATTTTAAGTGTTATGAATTCCCTCATTCTGTTTCAATGTGTTTCATAAATAAAAAAGTTAATTGCAGGTATTTTTGAGAAAAAAAAAGTTTATATGCAGAGCAAACAAACCTGTAGCACTCAAAACCCCAAAAATTGCTTAAAAATAGAAATTACTGTATTTGAGATTGTTCATAAAGTTGGGATTTCTTTCACAATATTAAAAAAATAAAAGGGTTGGGATTTATTTGACCTCACAAAACTACTTTTATTTTCACTATTAAGGAGGATCTTCTCCATTCTTTTGGCAGATTAATCTGACTATGTTCATCATAACTAAACCAAAATATAAATACAATGGGAAGGAAAAAAAAGCATATGCATTAAGCTTTGGTAATGCACACTCTATGAAGTTGAAAGTGTAGGAAATACTGTATTGGCCATTCTGTCATGCTAGATTATACCAACAGCTGCAACCACTGTCTTGGGAAAAATCAAGCAAGTTCAACCATCTCTTATGTAAGTCTCTGTAAAACTAAGTTAAACTTTTCTTCGGCTATTTTGAACAAAAAAAGTCTTCCAATTGCTTTTGCTTTTGTATGGTAAGAAGCAGTTCCTCTGATTCTTTTCAATGGAGTATTGCCCAAATAAGTCCAAACATTTTCATGGGTTACTAGTTAAAATTTAAAGATACAGTTAGGAAAGAAGTTACTCACGGGCGTCAGACAGCAGGAGCTTAGACCATGCACTTTATCCAAGTTATGATACAGACAGCTCTTGTGTCATCTGAAACAGAACTTGCTGTTAATACTGTGTCCCTGCGGGTACGAGTGTGGCTGTTGGAGTATTCCAGTGCTTGGGTTACTAGCCCACTAGAAGGGACGTACTGACTGAGAATCCTAAAATGAGAAGAAATTAGATAGACCTACAGTTTTCTTATATTTGTATTTTGGGTTTATAGCAGGGGTTTTTTTGCCATGCCAGAAGTTTTTCTCCTTTTTACATTAAAGTAAAATTCTACAAAGTAAGTTCTTTACTGCAAGGGTGGTGAGGCACTGGAACAGGTTGCCCAGAGAAGCTGTGGATGGCCCATCCCTGGAAGTGTTTAAGGCCAGGTTGATTGGAGCTCTGAGCAACTCAGAGCTCTAGAAACCTCTGGTCTAGTGGAAGGTGTCCCTGCCCATGGTGGGGGGAGTAGAACTGGATGATCTTTAAGGTCCCCTCCAACCCAAACCATTCTATGATTCTATCATTTTTCCAGGCTTCTTTCTCTGCTGGTTGGGACCTGGCAGCTGGGTCAGTGAGTTGTGGCCACAACTACTGTGGTGCAAGACTTCTTAAATCAAAATTTGATTTTCACTCCCAAGAAAGAAAGAGCCTGATTTTGCCCAGTTAACAGCAAAGTCTTCCCTTCTCCAAACCCTTTCTTCTTTACTTCAGTTTTGCTCTTGTGTCCCATTTAGTTTAACAGTCTCCTGCTGGGGAAGCTGCACCATGATAAGATCTGTTTATAGTAGAGCATTCTGTCTGAGCTGGGTATCGTTTTTCTTCTCCATCTAATAGCTGGAAAACATGCTCCTAGAACTGAGCCTGAACCCTTGTGCCTGATGTTGTTAATGGTGTCTTCTACTGCAATTCCATTTTGTGCATCTTAGGATAGATGCACGTTGTAAAATAAAAAGCATACATTGTCAGTCTCTTAGTATTTTTATCTGATTTGACGAATATTACTTTCACAGCAAATGGCAAAATAAAGCAAATATGGAAAACACTCAGAAGTGTCTGCTGCTGCCTTGAGCTTATCAGCATGTATTTATGTACAGTTTGCAGTCCTCTTGGGGGTGAGGTTGGCACATTTAGGACTGAAAGAAGAGTGCAAAATATCTTGTTTCCTGTCTAACAGATTTTGCTAAATAATCTCCAAACAATATAAAATTCTCAGGTGGAACTTCAGTTAGAAAGGAAAGGCTGTGCCTTCTCTTGGTAGAGTCAGTCTTGGCTCATTCATGACTGTTTCTCGTATTTTTAAATTTTCCACAGACAAAGAATTAAGCATTAGCCAACACTAAAGTAAGTTCATAAAGAATGCAAAATAAGTCTCTCTAGGGAAAGATGGGATGGAGGAGAAGCATCCCTGTCTTAACCAAAGATACTGTGCATATGTTCTGCAGATGCTGATTAAAGTATGTGTTTGTTTAAATGAGGCTGGGTTTCAATGAGCAGTGTGGTATCTTGCTTAAGTATCTTGCTGGGGAAATAACAATATTTAGAGTTTCATGGCCTGCCAGGAATTTCAACGTAGATTTTAATTTAGGTAGGATGAAGCGGTCATTGAGAACTGATACCACAAAGACCTTAATTTTTTGGATAATATGAAAGAGGCTACTTACCAGTGTTGGTGGTTTGGGGGACCTGGGAATTTGACAACTGCTCATTTATAATTTAATTCAATTATAATTTAATTGCCTTCAGGCCTGCGTTAAGGAGGGTTGTATCTTCCAGTTGTTCAGAAATGGACTTAATGGTAAAATAAATGACAGAAATTGTATTGGGTCTGGCTGAGATGGAGTTCATTTTCCCACAGCAGCCCTCACAGTCCTGTGCTTTGCATTAGTAGCGAGAAAGCCTCTCTCTCCAACATTTTCCCCCCAGCAGTATTCTGGGGTGGACAAGATCCTGGGAGGGCACTCAACTAGGCCTGCTGACACAAATTAACCAAAGGGATATTCGACAGCATATGACTTCAGCTCAGTTCCAAAAGCTAAGGAAAGGAGGGGGAAGGCAGAACATTGGTTATTTACAGTGTTTGCTTTCCCAAGCAAATGCCACCCCTGCTGAAGCCCTGCTTCCTGGGAAGTGGCTGGACATCGCTTGCTGATGGGAAGTAGAGAATAAAGTTGTTTGGGTTTTTTTCTCTTTTTGTGCATGCAAACTTTCACTTACGCTTTAGTAAACTGCCTTATCTCAACCTATGAGTTGTTTCCCATCTTATTTTCTCTCCCCTGTCCAGCTGGGAAGGGGGAGTGATAGAGCAGCCCAGTGGTGGGCACCTGGAATCCAACAAAGGTCAACCCACAACACAAATTCTGAAAATACTTGAAATTTATTTTGGCTTTTTAATATGAAAGAATAAACACTTGTATCATCCTCATCTGGCAGTTGAATTAACCTGAGTAGTGTAAATCATGATGTGACATAATCCTTAAAGTGGAAGCATTCTTAATAGAAGAAGGTAGGTCATTGACAGATGGTCATTCTCCAAGTGAACATTAACAAGCAAAGAGGGCTTTTTTCTTTAAGGAGATGATTAAGTATGTAGAATCTATTTAAAATATGTAGGTCTGACGTTCTTCACTTATCTAAAATGTATACTTTGTTCTAGAAGACAATTCCATGGAGTAATGCACATCAGTCTATTGCACTTATGAACAGCATGAATTGACTCCATTGTTTTAAGTATAATTTAGCTACTTTAATATAAACCATTTCCAGTTTCATGGGTTTGAAAGTATACCAGCTGTATATGTTGATTTCCTTTAATTATTAAAAGTTTTGGTTTGTTATGTTTTTGGTTTTTCTCTAGATTATGGGATGATGGAATTATTGATCCAGCTGACACAAGACTGGTTTTGGGCCTCAGTCTCAGCGCAGCACTAAATGCACCCACGAAGAAGACAGAATTTGGAGTTTTCAGGATGTAAACTTAAACATGTGATCATCAGAATTACCTCTGTATATTTTACTTGGGGCTGGGAAGTACACTGACTACAATATTGCGGTGATTAAAAATAAAGATTTGTAAGATGCTATTTTTAATGAAACTTTCATCATTATTTTCACTGACTGTAATTGTCACATGGTGCTTCAGTTTTTTGATAGTGATTTGAAATTAGTCACTTAAGTGCTTATATAACTGCATTGCATGAATAAATTGCAGGTTCTAGCATTATACATCATGTTTGACAAGAAACTGTTGATACTATCTTATATAAATAAATGTGCAAAGTAAGCTATATATTTGGTGCTTATCAGCTCCTTTATTTCTTTTAATTATTTTTTGTATGTCTCCTATAAATGCGAAATATCTTTGCAGTCCAACAAAGAAAAACCCACATTTGCTAGTAAATAATTTCTGTGAAAGGGAAGTGCTGTGAGGGCAGGCAGGGACTTCAACACAGCATGAAATTACAGATTTCATGCAGTTGTTGTCATCTTGTTCTGTCTCTGGCTTTCATCTAAAAAACATTGCTCTTCTGTGTGGTTCCCTGAAATCAAAACAACTATTGAACCTGATGGATGCGTAATGTTTTCTGGAAGAGATGGAAGTGTTTGCTGGTATCTGTGAAATCAGCAGGTTGCTGGGAGCATGTGTGAGGACAGGGATTGGCTGCAAAGGTGTTTAAACATCTCGGTGTGTGGTCCTTGTGGTAGTTTTGGTTTCTCAAAGACAGTGTGTTCTCTCCACAAGGACCAATGCTTCACTCAGAGCAGAAGCCTGAAATCCACTGACTTAAGGAGTTTTGAGATGCTGGAGTGCTTTGGTTATTCTGATTTATTTAGGGTAGCTTGTTGGAGTGTAAAGCTTTTCAAGAATTCAGTGTCTGTCATTTAGTTTGTTCTCTTCAGAAACATTGCACCTTGTAGAAACTCAGTGCTGTTCTAGCTGAGAATAGGAGGGTGATTTTATGTTATCTAGCTTTGCTCTACAGATGCCCAGCCCAGATAGCCATTGCCAGAAATATTCTTAACTGAGAGTCAAATCCAAGAAGAGTCAGTGTACATGAATAGAGGTCCTATCCTGTGCTGGCCTGTGGGGAGAGGAAAGACTCCCAACAGGAGTGATCATCCTTGGTAAGATGCTAGCTGTAATCTTCCTAGGCTTGTGGGGAGAGGAATTCCCTCTGGACCCAGGAGGAGGATGGAAAGTCTGCTATCCACCAGCCTTCCCAGTTGTGTCTCAGATGCAAAAGAGAAAATGAAATAATTCTTTGGAATAGGTGTCTTCAATGTAGAAAACAGACAGCCTAGTATATGTTGGGCTGTGTGGTCTCTGGCGCACTTCTGTATTGCACGAAAAGAGCAGTTTTCCCTCTCTTTTTACTGAGATGAAATGTATCCAAAGCCTGGTGTGTTCTGCACCACTAGAGAAATTACTTCTGTAGGTCTGCACTCTTATGCTTACATGGATGTTCTCAGCAGAGAATAATAGTTTAAAATACTCCCAGCTAGGCACAGAGCTGTGCTTTTGTGCCACTTGTTCTTGTCTCACTACACATGTTTGTGAACATGTCTGGCATGGACCCAAGATTTCTTGATCCTGAAAGTAAAGTGAAATTATTTATGGTTGGTAGGCTTCTGAAATGCCTTTAAAAATACCCTATTTTTAAATACAGATTTATAAAATATATAAATATATATATATATAATATAAGCAAGGAGAAAAAGAGTTCTGGACCCTGAAATGCTGTTAGTGGCTTCCAATAAGAAGAAACACACTGCATTTTCTCCGACTCCAGTTGTATAATCAGTTCAGGCACTTGTCTTCTTCTTAATTATGGGGGTCACTTTCACGTGTCTGTCACTCCCAAAGCCATAAGGACTACTACCTGTTTCTGCTAAGAAGTCTGATCTCTTCTGAATAATATTTTTGTTTTGAATATAGTTTTTCAATTACACTGGTAACTAAATCATGCCACGTTGGAGACAGTAACAGGTAATCCTGGGATACAGATGATGGAAGCAGGTATGTTTGGAAAGATGCTTCTGAGATGGGTAACTGTTGCTTGTTACATCTGAAAAGACAGTTCTTCACATTTGTCAAAATTTCTGCCTCTGAATATATGTGCAAGCAAAGTCAAAACACATACCTGATTAAATAGGAGTGTTCTGCCTTAATAATACTTAGCTTTAGAAACATGTTAAGCATATGAAATTAATCAACACAGGCTTCGCATCTTACCTGCATGGTTAGTGGTCGCTACTGAGCAGGATCTTCAGTGCAGAGCAGCAGTTCAGAGAGTCACTAGTAGTTATCACTCCTCCACTACACAGCTATTTGGGAAAAGCTTTTTCATGTTACCGTGATGCATTCTGTATGGGGCACTGACTGTATGCAGTGCCCCTTGTGTGTGATGGTGTTCTCATCACAGAGAGGGTCTCTTGCTGCCCAGAGGTTTGCTGAAAAACGTTGTTTTCTGTGGAGCCAGCAGGAGTGAGGAGTTGGACCCTGTGGTGATCAGATGATATATGGTACAAGAGACAGAGAGTGTTCTTAATAACACTCTGGTCTTATTAAGAACCAGAGTCTTATTGGCACTGTCTCTGGTGCCAATGATGTATCAGTTACGATGAGAAAAAGAAGCCTCTCCCAGGATGCCTGATTGGTTGTGGTAATGTACCCCAGTTCTGACTCCCTGTTTGGCCTTGGTTAACCAATCCCCTGTACTTAAGATGAACCCATCACGTGTTCGGGGTCATTTGCCTCTGGAACCCTTCATGAGCTGTAGCAATAAACTGCTGCTTGTGACACTATGCAAGGACCCTTCTCAGCTTCTTGCCGTCGGATTTATGTTACTGCAGTCATCCCTGTGCCTGTGCGTTCATGCATATGAGCCCACAGAGCCAGAAAGGACTCAGTAACAGGACCCCATGCTTGTACCTCATTTGATGATGTTGGTAGATCTATTCATGCTGTCTCAAAATAATCACCCAGAGCTCTTGCATTGTGTCTGCCACCAGGAGTCTCATGCTTTTGCAGTAGCAGCTACCTTTTAGGTTTAACATGGATGCCATTACAACAGTAATTTTCAGTTTTCGTTGGCATTGTGCTACCAGCGGGATCTCTTTTGAAATGAAAGGAAATTTTAAATAAACCTGAATTAAAGGTAGCTGCCACTGTAAGGGTGTAATACTCCTGGTGGCAGGGGCAATGTAAAAGTGGTGGGTGACTATTTCAAGACTTCCCCTACTCTTCTCTGGTACACATAACTTCTTCAGTGTAGTATTGAAGCAGGTCACAACCACTAATCTGTTTCCTTACTGGAAACAGTGGTGCTTGGGATGGCACTGATTTTTCAGATGGAGGTTGAGGAACCAGGGAAGTGGCTGTGCCGTATCAAGCACACAAACTGTGGTGGACCAGGACACCACATGTGCTGCTCTAGACTTCCTGGGGACCTTTGCTCCCATCTAGTCTTGCTTTGGGTGTGGCTGTTCTGAGCTGTGTGCCTCCCTCTGGCCCCTGAGAAGAGGGAAGGCCAAGAGGTTACCTAGTTCTGTTTCTCAGTGGTAGTTAGACATGGTCTATTTAAGAGGTTAATGTTTGACTACAAGGAGTTTAAAAGAGTCGATACTGTGGCCTTGAGAGTGTTTTCAAACACCTCTATAGAAGGAAATAGGAAGCTGTGAATGAGGTGGGCTGAGCTTCTCAGTAACCAAAGGTTTCCTTCTCAAATTACCTGGGCTGAGATGGTGAATTCAGGATAGATCATAAAAATGTGCCCATAGCCATTTTCCTTTTTATTTTCATGGCAGCTAGGAAGGTGCTGGGAACCTGGGAGCTACAATTCGGTCTTCAATCAAATTGGTGGCAGTTTGTTTAATAAACATCAAGGTAGAGCCTCTGGAACACAATCATTATGAGTCTGCTTCCAGGGCTAAAATGAGATGTGGATAGTGCATAGCCTCTACGATAACTCTGCCTGCAGAAATGGAGAAGCCACTGGGGACCTGTTTCCACCACTCTTCCACCCATATGGGATTAGTTTAATGGGGAGTTTGTAGCCTCAGTGTTTGTGTGGGCATTGGTATATGGACTGTTGTTCTGAGAATGCATCTTTTATATAAATGGCTTTTTTCCAAACTATTGCTCATCAAGATGAATTGCTATCTCCTGCTGAAATAGATGTTGTCTTTCAAGTATGCCTCTGGACTCATTACTTCAGATGTGGCAGAACTCTGATTTGTCTTAGATTTTCCTCACTGTTCAAGGTTTCAGCCGAAGAAATGTCTTGATTCAGAAAACCATTGATGGTGTATTATTTGTTTTAACTGTGGTTTATAAATTAAGGCAATTTAACAAGGCACTTATAAAAGCCCAGTGCTTTTCTGCAAAGCCTTAAAGCAGCCACTTGAAGCCAGATGTCCATTTTCATGTCTCTGATTCAGTAGAGGCACTTGTTCAAATGCTTGAGACTAATCTCTACAGTCTAGTAGTCCTAAAATCCATCCAACTCTGTGTCTATGTCAAGCCAAATCTAGAACACACATAAATGCTTCAGAACTGCTCACTAGCATCAACATAAACCTCCATTATTTTCCTGCTTTTAGAAGTACACTTAATTAATTGGTCATGATGGAAGAATATGATTATGAAAAGCATGTATGGCTTTCAAAATTATCCATTTGATATACAGCTGCTAATGCACATTGGTAGTGGGTTTGTACCTTGTCTGCAATAACATTTGCACAGAGAAAGTTAGCTTTGAGAAGCTTGAATTAGTACTTAGGTACAACAGAGCTGTCTGTCCCCAAGGTCTGATGGAATATCATGCAGATTATCCAGAGCTGAGCTCTGAAGTGCCACAGGCTCCCATCATTCCATAGCCAGCTGTCTTATGACAGGCTACTGATGCTGTTAGAAAGTACCTGCCCTTTTATAATTGTAAACAGTGATTTTGTGTTTTTATATCTTGACCCTTTTTCTGCTCCTTCCCCTGGTAGCTTCTGACACTCTTACTTAATAGTCAGCTATCCTGCTGATATTAAATCCTGCTGATTTTTTATCCCCTAGTGCTGGAGACAAAGTGTACAAGAATAGGTGACTGGGGAACAAGGGACAGTGATGTCTGCAGAGACAGTGTGATACAGACAGTAACAGGCACAGAAACTTACACAGTTCTATTGGTGTCTGTAGCCAGACAGATATAATGACTTTTGGAAACAGAAATTTGTAGTTGCTTCCACATTCAACAATAATTTTACTGGAGTAGCTAACATTAAATTCAGCTTTTTTACTGGAAGTGCAAGTTGGAAAGAAAACAGTGATGTTTTCTGAGCATCTCTGGTGTGTTCAACACTGCATGAGTAATCCTCATACTATAAAATATGGTTTGAGTTTTTGGTCAGGCTTCACGGATGCTGCTTTTAAAGTTGAATAGGCCATATATCTGCCTCTCTGTATGAAGTGTTGCATTTTTCATATCCTGGGTTATTTCTCTGTTCTAAGAAACTTTGTTCTGGCACGCCCATCATTTTCAGTACTGCACATGGTTGTGGTTTTGTTCCAACCTGAGAGCAAAGCCTGGGCTTTGCTATGAGTGGTTTACCACCAGCATGACATCTGAAATCTTAGCCTTCCCTGTGGCTAAATGAAACTGGAGGATCCTCACAAATGGGCAGAGGATCTCTACTCTGACCAGCAATTACAAATGAGACCTTTGCTGGATGTGATGATAAACAGGAGTGTGTGGGAGGTGGTAACAGCAAGAGGTGAACACGCAGCACTGGAGGCAAGCAACGTGATGGAGAGATCAGAGCCTTTTTATTGCCTCAAACAAAATGCTGCTGTTGAAAATT
This sequence comes from Ifrita kowaldi, assembly GCA_013398055.1. Classification (NCBI taxonomy): domain Eukaryota; kingdom Metazoa; phylum Chordata; class Aves; order Passeriformes; family Cinclosomatidae; genus Ifrita; species Ifrita kowaldi. The sequence continues at coordinate 157,150 of VZRS01003126.1, forward strand.
ACTTGCTAAACCACACTCCAGTTGTTCCCTTTAGAGAATGCCTGCCTACTTGGAAAAATACATGCCTGAACCTGTTTAATTTTCTTTTAAACAATTTTCTTTGTGTGTGTGCTCACAATGTATTTTCCAAGCTGTTCCTAGCTCCCCTTCCTAGCTTCCCTACAAATGACCAGCTGGAAGAGTTTTGTTAACAAGGTTTTCCAGCTTCCCCCTTCTCCAAATGATCGTCCCTTCACCTAAAGAGATACAGCCCAGTTCCTGCTGCTGTTGACTTGCAGGCAGGAACATCCCCATAGCCACTTCAGAGCTGTGAGCTTGAAGTGAAGTCTCCTCACAGGCATCCCTGCCTCCTTGTCCCAACAACCAGATGGCCAATGTCTCATCCCAGCAAAACTGCTGCTCAGTGACCCTGTTTTACCCCAGCCTTGGCCCAGAGGAGGCTGGAGAAGGCTCAGCACTCTCCTTCATCTTGCACACTCTTCTTGGCATGCCACTGCTTTTCTTAATGGGAAGAGCTGCTCCTGCCACCACCATGGCCATGACGCCTGGACACGTTTGAGCCTGCCAGGGATCTTTTCAGTGAGAGTATTCATGGACACGAGGCCACTGGGCTTGCAGAACCAAACGTCAGTGGGAAGGTCTCAATGACTTGTGTTCACTGATGCTGAGTCTCCTTTTGGCAGCTGCACTTTTTCTCTCCTGAAATGGAGGTGGCCTCATTTCACGCACAGGGTGTATGGTGCTCCCAAGAATCTGCTCAGTGATATGATATTTGACCTCAAGCACCATTCACAGTTCTGCTTGACATATTAGCATTTACATTTATCCTGCGCCCTTTGATGATGCTTCTTAGCTTGCTTTCGGTGGCCCCGAGCCTCCCCACACTGTTGGTTCCCACCTGTCCTTACTCAAGCCTTCACATCCTCATCAGCTTGTTGCTCATCATCACTCTCTACCATCCCCCTTCTGCCCTCCCCGCCCCCAACTCCTTCAGGCTAATCCTCCATCACGTCGTGCTTTTCCTTAGCCCACGGGGTACTTACTCTCCCTCCTGTCAGATCCCGGTGTTGATTTCCAAGCCTAGTCTCCCAAGTCTGCAAGCCCAACTCACACTTTCATCTCTGTGTGTCCAATGTCCACCCTCTCCCTCAACCATCCCAGCCCCAAAGGGCGAGGGAAGAGTTTCCCACTCCGCTCACATAACACGGGATCGACACAGCCCTCGGCTGCGGACGAGCCCAGGGAGTGCGAGCAGGGTGCGGCTGGGCTGGCCACCTTCCCCCCGGGCGCACTCAGAGACGGATCCGTTGTTTGTCCCGAGGGTGAGGGACGGCCGGCGCTTTGGGGCACCGACTGGGGCGGCCGGGAGGTGGGGGGCGCGGAGCCGTGCCGTGCCGTTCCGACACTCGGGGCGCGGCGGCGGTGGGCGCTGACGCACGGCGGGGCGGGCGCGGCTCTATAAAGGCGGCGGCGGCGGCGGCGGGGCGGCANCGGAATGAGACTAGGCTAAACGGGACGGGTCAGGACTGGGCAGCCGCTGGTGGCGGTCCCACTCACCGCCGGCCGCTGTCCGCAGTGCGACGCCGGGGAGCAGTGCGCCGTAAGGAAGGGGGCTCGCATCGGGAAGCTCTGCGACTGCCCCCGGGGGACTTCGTGCAATTCCTTCCTCCTCAAGTGCCTGTAAGCAGGGGCGCCCCGGGACAAGCCGCCGGGAGCGCAGGCACCGACGCCTGGCCGCCCCGACGTGCCGGCGACTTCCCGCAGCTCCTCCGCCGGAGAAACGCAGCGGGAAGCCCCCGCGTCGCCCGTGTAACGCCGTCCGTGACATCCGACATCCGTGGAGCTGTTTTCTTTCTCTCCCCCGCCCCACCCCGTCCTCTCCTTCCCTCCTCCCCAGCTTGTTTTTGTCCAGGAAAATCCCGGGCCGTGCCTTGGGAGTAGTGGTGTCGGTCCCGGGAGTTGCAGTGCCGTCCCGGTGCAGACCCGAGTAGTGCCAAGCCGTGCCGGGAAGCGGTGCTGACCCCATGCAGTGCCCCGGGCTCTCCGGCTCCTTCCTCGGGCGGGAAACATCCACCCACTGCCGGCTGGAGGAGCCGGGAGCAGGGATTCCCCTGGCGTGGTTGGGGGTGGCGGGGAGGGGCGAGATGCGGGTGTGTCCAAAGCACCCTGACCCCCTCTCTCTTACCTCTCCTCTGAGAGGACCCGGCTGGGCACACCCCAGAATGAAGCGGCCCACAGCCCTCAGTGGGGTTCACCCGCACCGCTGGCCTCAGGCCAAATCCGGCTGTGCTCACCCTGTGCTGTAGAAAGTCCTGCATGAGACACTGGTGGTGTGAAGGGGTCCGGTACCACCCTGGCTGGGGTGGGGCTGGGGGGAAATCGGTTGCTTTACCAGGGCCACCACGGAGAGAAAGTTGTCTGGATTCGTTGCAAACTACCTGGGGATATCCTAGTCATCTAGACCAAATGGCTCACGTTTCTACAATGAACTGATGTATATAATTATGTCTGTCCTCCACAGGTACACTGTGTGTTTCAGCAAACTCATAACGTGTTTTAATCTTTTGTTTGTCTCTATTAATAAAGTAAATGTTCTGATGATGGTATTCTGGGTGTTTTAATTCACGTGGGAATCTCTAGCACTCAGAGGGAGAGGCTAAGGGTTTCTCCAAAACTACTGCATGTGTTCCTGTGTGCCATCAGCCAGGTCAGGACAGGACTAGAAACCAAGGTTCATGTGTTCTGGTGCTGCTCAGCTGATGTCTGCTCCCTCCCTACAGGCACCCAGAGGGACCGTGATGAATAGAGAGGCTTAGGACCTCAGGTTTTCCTTCGGGAGAGTACATGGTATATCCCAGCTGCAGGGACTTGTCTGGGGAGGCAGTGTATGGGGAGCAGAAACCATGAGCTGGATCATCTGTGTTACTTTGTGTTTGATTCCCATAAACAATGGATCCCTGAAGGAACTTCTTGCCTCTCCTTTGTCACAATTCATCCATGGATGTCTTTGTGAGAACCAGCTCTTAATTCTATCAGCATGGAGATGAGGGACTCCATGGGCCAAGGAAGACACAGGGGAAAGACATACAAGGAATTTTCATATTTCGTGCTGAAGAGAACACAAATTTACACGAGAAACCCAGAGTTTTGTGAGAAAAAGGTTTCTATAAGGCATTTGCTTTATTCCTAAACAGTAAGAGCACATAAGAAACCCTGACTGAAACGGGTACAAAGAAGCTGACTTCAAAAAGAGATCCACCACTGCTCATTTTGCTATCAGTATTACTACTATTATTATTGCTGGTATTGTTGTTGCTGGGGCTTATTGTTGTTATTATTAGTTATTATTTTCCAGGACAGGAATGAGCTCTTTTTAGCCCAGAGAAGGAAAAAATAAAGGGTAGCTGAAAACACCCAGAGTGCTGAGGCTATTTTAACAGGTGGGGCCACAAGACTGGGGTACGCCGTTCATGGGCAAGGGAGTACTGACCTGGGGGACTGTGTATGTGGGGGAGTCAGGAGGGGGGGGTTAAATTAAGGCAAGAGCCATGGTGCACTTGGTGGGAACACTGTTCAGGGAGGACTTTACAGAGAGAAATGGATACAAGCAGGGATAGAGCAGTCAGGAGTGGTAGCCAGCTCTGCCTGCAACTTTCGTGACTGTGGGTGAGTAACACCTGTGGGGGAGAGGTGTGATAGTGCATTCACAGGACTGGAAGCAAGCGTCAGGTTTGGTAAACTTGTAGATGTTTTTATGGTATTTCCCAGAGATATTGTAGAAATCCTTGATTTCTCACGCAACAATGAAATAATTTGTGTAGTCTCTCTTCTCTGTTTGGTTCCCATACAAACAACAAAAAGGACTGTACAATATTGGTACTGGATGCTTTCAGGCAGAGAGTGCATATTCGGGCTCTTTGACGGTCCCCTCGGCGCTGTCTCCAGCCCCAAGTACCACAATCATCTCAATGAACTGCTCGTGTAGATTGACTCTACATGTAACATTTACTGAAGGTGTATTTACACAGAACTGGACTGAAACATGAAATATTGGACTAAAATATATCAAGAATTATCCAGCTTATGTGTTGATTTTATAGTTCTTGTTTTGCCTGATTATAGTGCTTGAAATTATAAATGTAGTTTACATAAAGATCAAAATTATAAATCTAAAACCTAACTGAAGAAATCACGATTAAGGATTTACTTTCATGATACTGACATTACGACAATACTCTCTGCAATATTGTGTGCACTAACCTGAGGGCTCTTAGCATGTTGGTTATATACATGACCACTTACATTACATTACAGTTATTTCTGTTGTAGAGATTAAAAAAAAATACGTGAGGAGAGAAACTTGTTCTGTAAGTCAGGATAGAATCAGCATTTGTGTATTTTTCACTCCTGAAATCAATTACATGAAATGACACCATTTTTTCAATTAAAGCATCTCCAGATTTCACCTTACTAATGCTTCCAAGGTGGGCCTACACACAACGTGTCCAAAACAAGAAGCACAGTTTTTGAGGGTTCATCTTGGGTTTAGACACCAGAGAGGGTTGCAAGAAAGCCTGGATTCAATAACTGTGGTTCAGAATTAATGAGTTTACTGAGTATGAAGTAGAAAAACCCAGCTGCTTCAGGTCCTATCCTATTAGAACTCAATCACCGTAAATCTGCTCGCCTCCTGCCAACTCCATTTGAAGACCAAATTTTTCTTTTTGACTGGATCTCCCAGCTAGAAAGAGATGTGAAAACTGCTCCTGACAGGCTGATTGTCAGGTAATTTCTTACTGTATGATGGGTTGACCAGCAGTTTCAGCTGGCCCCATACCCCAGGGGATCAGTGCTATGTGCCTGGGTTGCTCACCAGTTTAGGAGGCTTCTGGCAGCTCGCAGGCACTTGGGTTTGGCTAAAACATTTTCATGTTTTCAGCTACTCTACACAAGAAGACTGAAACATAGGGAGACATCATGAAAAAGTCTAGTAAAAAGGTGTTAATTCAAGAGGGTGTTATATACAACTGCCATCTGAAGTAAATAAATAAAAATGAAATATATTGCTAGAAATCAAGGAATCCATGCAGAAACCCCACCTGTGCCAGTAGTTCAACCCCAATGAAGAAGCTAGTTGAATATCAAGCACCAGGACAAAGAGGCCCAGCCAGTTTTTCTCTTCTCCTTGCCATCTATGGGCTTTCTCTATGTCGTACCTGCTAGCACAGTGTGATTCACCTTCCTCTAGAGCAAACCTCTTCCCAGAGACCACCTAATCACCACCTAATAAAACTTTCTGTCAAAGACAAAAATCATCAACTTACATTACTTATCTGCAGCCAAGTCTTCTCCAGGAGGCTCTACATAATTCTCAGGCTTGGTGTTCCTGGTGGAGGCAGGCACTGCTTTTCATTAACCAGCATTTGGAATATGTATGCCTCTGGGTGGCAGCCCCTGGGATAGCAGGTGGCACAAGGACTGAGAGGACAGCTGAGGTTCACATCAGAAGTCACAGAGGTAACATTGCATGGATAAAATGTATTTCACATGTACTGGACAAATCCCATGATGTCTTCTCCTGAGGTGGGTTTTGCTGCTTCTCAGATTCTGGGAGGTCTTTTTGTTGTTGTGGTAGGTTTGGTTTGTTCTCCCCTTTTTCCTCACCCCATTTCTTTCAGTGCCTCCTTCTCTGAGTTAGCAGAGAAAATAGCTACACATTAATCAACACGGATTGATAGAATATGTGGATGTTCTCAAGAGTTCAAACTTTTTGTAACTTGTATAGAAGTACATGACATTGCATCCAGTCAGTTGCTCTTCCTTGTAAGGTTTGCGTTTAACAAAAGTAGTGGAGACTTTGTGGCTTTCTGCTGGTGGTATATCCACCACAGATTGGAGCTGGGCAAAAAAAAAACCCAGCAGAAGAACAAGAGGTGGCAGTGTTGTAATGGAATGACATTCTCAGCACGCAGCTGTCTCTCGTCTAACTGTGTTAGCTTAACAGTGATGAATGGGATTTTGGGAATGGGATTTTTTTTTTTTTTTTTTAAAACAATAGAGCAAGTTGGAACATGCAGCTGTACTTTGCCTGTGACTCCTTACAACTGCCAGCAAGTCACCCTTCAGATCTAGGTCTCTAAGAGATGATTCTCCCTTGCTGGGAAGGGAGGCTGCACAAAAAGGAACTCAGGAACCTGAGCTGCCTTACTTGGGTCCTTCCTTCACTCCCCCAGTACCTCACCCCATCTGTGTGACCTCCTTTTCAGCTGAGGTCTGGGCCTTCAGATTTTGGCAAGATTGTGCAGAAGGTGTGTGGGACATCCCTGGAGCCTGTGGAAACACACTGTCTGCAGTAGCAGCTGTAATGAGACTGGAAATTAAAACAAATACTGATTAGGCATTCAAGAGTTGCTCTTTTAGTTTCTCCCTAGTAAATGGCAAATACTGTTTTGTATGTGGCAATCAACTTGACGGCAACTTGGAGACCCTGCCTGTTTTGCCTGGGGGGCAGAATGTCTTCTCACTTGCAGGCACTACTGTAACAGAACGACCACACAGCAGCCAGGCTTTGTCCCAGAAGTACTTCCCTTCTTCTGGTCCCGTGATTGTCTTGTAGGATCCTACAGGGTTCACAGAAATGATCACACCAAAGCAAAGAACCAGCTGCTGGGTTCCAGCCATGAACCACAACTTACATTTCAGGGTGTGGCACAGAGAGAGCAGATGGTGGTGAGCACTCACCTCTGTGCCTGGGAAGACAGATAGTCCTGGAAGTTGTGCTAAGACCCACAGAGAACAGGGATATAATTTGAAACAGCCAGCACAGCTTCACCAAGGGCGGGTCCTGCCTGGACAACCCAGTGGCCTTCTCTAGTGAAGTGACAAGAGGAGAGTTACAGATATCATCTGTCTAGAATACTGTAAGGCCTTTGGCACAGTCCCCTGTCACATCCTCCTCTCTAAATTGGAGCGAGATGGATTTGATGGGTGGACTGCTTGGTGGATGAGGAATTGACCAGATGGTCACATCCAGAGGATAGTGGTCAACAGCCCAATGTCCAGATGGACATCAGTGACAAGTGGTGTCCCCCAGGGGTCTGTATTGGGATCAGTACTGTTAAATGTCTTCAACAATGACACAGACAGTGGCATTAAGTGCAGGTTTACAGATGACACCAAACTGAGTGGTGCTGTTGACACTCCTGAAGGACAGGATGCCATCCAGAGGGACCCGGACAAGCTCAAGAAGCGGGCCCATTGAGGTTTAACAAGACCGAGTGCAAGGTGCTGCACCTGGGTCAGGACAACCCCCAAAATCAGCACAGGCTGGGGATGAACAGATGCAGAGCAGCCCTGTGAGAGGCCTTGGGGGTGCTGGGGGATGAGAGGCTGGACATGACCCAGCCATGGGCACTCACAGCCCAGAGAGCCAAACGTGTCCTGGGCTGCATCCAAAGCAGCGTGGGCAGCAGGGGAGGGAGGGGATTCTGCCCCTCTGCTCTGTTCTGGTGAGACCCCACCTGGAACTCTGCATCCAGCTCTGGGGTCCCAGCACAGGAAGGACACGGACCTGTTGGAGCGAGTCCAGAGGAGGGACACCAAGATGGTCAGAGGGATGGAAGGCCTCACCTATGAGAAAAGACTGAGAGAGTTGGGGTTGTTCAGAGAACAGAAGCCTCCGGAAAGATCTTATTGCAATCTTTCAGTACTTACAGGAGGCTTATAATAAAGATAGGCCATGCTTTTGGCAGGGCCTGCTGTAATAAGACAGACGTTTTAAACAGAAAAAAGGTAAATTTAAATTGTATACTAGGAAGTAATTTTATGATGAGGGTGGCAAAAAGATCGCACAGGTGCCCCAGAGATGTAGTAGGTGTCCCAGCCTTGGAAATACTCAAGGTCAGGTTGGACAGGGCTCTGAGCGACCTATCTAGTTGATGTCCCTGGTCCTTGCAGGGAGGTATTGGACCAGATGCCCTCTAAAGGTCCCTTCCAACCCAAAGGATTAATTCTACGACTCTGTAAAAAAGACATCATACCCTAACATTCTTCACAACAGACTTATTAACTCTAATGGTCACACTAGATATGCTGATTTTCCTCCTTATGGAGCTGGAAGTCCAGCATGTCTATTTGCACTGATCTGGTTAAAGTACATTTCCCCTGACTAAACTTCCAGACTATTTAGAATTCATTAATGGCACACAATTTTCAGGTACACTCTTCTCTATTGTATCAGCTAGAAATATATCTGCTTTTTCCAAAAAGCTCTGTAGAGCAATCATGCAGCCCATGGGGATCCACGAGGGGTGCAGAGATCCACCCACAGCCCATGAGGGAGGTGCTCACCCCAGAGCGGGTGGATGCCTGGAGGAGGCTGTGATCCAGTGGAAGATCCAGTGGAGAGAGAGAGTCCTTGCTTCCAGGCTGGAGCAGCCTGGCTTTGGAGGACTGCACCCTGTGGAAGAATGAGCCATGCCACAGCAGTTTTGGGAGATTGGAACCGTGCTGGAGAATTTCACAGAGAACTGCCTCCAGTGGGAAGGGACCCCACAGTCTCACAGGATAAGGACTTCTCTCCCTGACCAGCGGAAGAAAACCTTGGGTGATGAACTGACCAAACCCCCATGCCCTGTCTCCCTGAGCTGTGCGTGGGAAGGAGGGAGGGGTTGGTATCCTCCTCTGATTTTGTTAGTAATAAACTCACTTTGTACCTCTAAGGTGAGCCTCTTTTGCCCTTGGAGTGTTTTCTCCCGGTCCTTATCTCAACTCATGAACCCTTTGTTAATTTCTTCTCTCCTCTGCCCAGCTGTGGCAGGGGAGGGTAAGTGTGCAGCTTTCGTGGGTGCCTGGTGTTTGGCCAGTGTCAGACGGTGACAAGCCTTGAGAACAGTCATGATGTTCATGAATATTTGCAACAAGATTTTACAGTCTTGTTTAGAAGTTTGCCACTTTTTTAAAATCACCTTTTCATGACATCTATAGGGAATTAAAGAAACGGAACCACTGAGTCAATTAAGAAATGCAATAACTAAGCATTAAAAGACAGCTTCAGTATCTTCCAGGCCAAGAAAAATGCTTCTTTGATATGCAGGATTTTTTAAAGCATAATTGAATTCTGGTTGTGAATTTGGGAGACAACAATAGCAGATGTCTTCTTGCATTTATCCATAAAACAGGTAACACTTCAGACCAAAGTGCACATCCTTGCCAGATAGATATCACAGAAATGAAACCAATTATGACAATAGGATGATGTGTTAAACAAAATGCAACTAAAATTAAGAACATAATGAAAAGCATAAAGGCAAGTGAGAGATTAAAACTTTCTGGGTGACATATCCATGGAGGATGCTGTACAAGTCATAGTTTTATTGTAGCCTCACCTCTCATTTGTATTGATGGAATTAACAGCAATCTTTATGAAGGATGTCAGGGGAGGACATTTTTCTACAGCTGAACACAGAATTTTTGGTTTTATTTAAACTGTGACACTAAACTCATGTGGAGACAAGAAGATGGTGAACCTGTCTTTTTAAACAGCAGAATTAAGGAAGGATTAACTAATTTATTTGTATAAGAAAACAAGGGGACCTTTTTTCCCTGTCAATTTATTATAAACACCAGTACAGGTACAGGATTCCATAATGAACCAATGGAGGGTAGCGGATGTAAGGGCACACCACCTAGAATGGGCTCACCGTGCCCTTCCAAGGCCGCAAGGGCTGAAATTCCTTCTCATCCACACTTTTTTGTATTCCTGATACACATTAAATGACAGGAATTTAGAACAGGTCATGCCCTAACTTGAGTTGATCTAGCAGGTTTTTGTATGTAGTATTTCACCCTCATTGTAAACATAAGGAACACTGTGATTCAGGATACAAAGCTGTTTTTTCGAGTTAATTCCTTTTGATGGTAATGCTTTAAATCTATCTTCATGAGTGCATTCAGCACTATTGTTGCATCTCATCTTGTTCAGAATATATTTTACATTCATTTAACTCACCTACTACAAGCTTATACATCTTCTTATATCTGTCACTTTGTGAATTCAAATTGAGATTCAGCTTTACCTAGTTTTAATAGTATTCTTACATGGAAAAGTTATTCAAGACTCAATTAGCAAAGATGAAAAAATTCTACGTAAGTAATATACAAGCATAATAGAATACAGTTATATTCATGTGCAAAATACTTGGATTGGTTTTTTTGTTCATAGAGAAAACCACAGAATTAAACAGAAAATGGTGGTTGTACTGGAAGACTCTTGGAGAATGACTGCTGTGCAATAAGAGCATAACATGCTACAGAATTCTGTAGGAGGAATTTAAAAAGATGCAAAAATATGCAGTTCTCTAAGAACCATAGACTATCCTAAGTTTGGAAGACCCATAAGGATCATTAAGTACAACACCTGAGCCTGCACAGGACACCCCAAGAGTCACACCATGTGCCTGAGAGCATTGTCCAAACACTTCCTGAACTCTGTCAGGTGCTGTGACCACTTCTCCGCAGAGCGTGTTCCAGTGCCCAACCACTGTCTGGGTGAAGAACCTCTTCCAAATATCTAGCCTAAACCTCCCCTGACACAGCTTTGTGCCACTCCCTCAGGAATTAAACTCTGCAGATGTTGAGTAGTTTCTGCAGAGAACTGTGAGCAAACTACATGCAATTCTGAATTTCTTTACAAAGTAATCCAAACAGGAAACCACCACCACCACCACCACCACCACCACCACCACACTTCAGAGACAGTTTCGTGGGTGGAGAACTGATCTACTGGTGGTTGCATCAGTTGTTCTTTTATTTTGATACTAGTACTGTACCCTAACCAAACTGCATATTTGTTCTGATTTGGATTTACTTACGCCATTTCATTGCTATTACGCTATTTCTAGTGCTATTTCTATCTCATAAATCCTTAACTGAGTAAAGCATTGGAGATCTGAAGAGTCATTGAGAACTTCCTGGCTTCTGTTGAAGACATGGTGTAAACTCTATTTCGAGAGACATCCAAGCTTCTTGGAAAGGCAGTGGTAGCTCCAAAGAAAGACTGAGGCAGAACTTGTTCAGATTATTTCTGATGGTGTTTGCGGAAGTTAACATGTGAGGTACATATAGCCGTGCAAATTACTGCTTTCCTGTCTGGTCAATACCCAGCAGCTACTGGAGAAACGTGTATGAGACTTCAGGTTCCTTCTGTTATGACAGGTTTGGGGCTGTGGAGGGTGCTCCAGGATGAAGCTCTGGAGTAATCCGGAGTTACCTGGCACTGGGTTTGGCCTCTGCGCGCCGTGAACACAAGAGGGTGCTGGTTACTGTGCGGAGACTTTCCTTTAGGAAATAACTTATCCCCCGGTTCTGAACAGAAAAGAGAGAGGAAAATCTGCTGCCCTGAAGACCCATATGCCGTGAACTGAAGAGACATGATCAAGGTAACCAGTATGCATGAAATCACAGTTACTCAAGTAAGCTTCCTTAACAGTATTGAAGTTACAGGTATTTATTGTTTGCACCCTTGTTCATCCATCCTTTACTCTTCCTGAAGTCAAAGACAGTAGTATTAAAAAAGGTGCTCTCCTGTAGCATCATTTCAGCAGGTCTGGGCACTTGGATAATGTAACTGTGTAGCTCTCCCAAGTGAGGGTTTAGTAAGGTTACCCCTGGGCTCGGAAGGCACACTGCATTGGAGACCTTTCACGCCACCCAAATTCTGGATGGACTTTTAAAGTCAATTTTTACTTGCTTTATGGCTCCATTTTGAGAATATGCTCATCCAAGCATTGTTAAATATACACATAGATTAGTTCTTAGACCATATTCTACAAATTCAGCAGAAGATGGAAGCAGAGGAGTGTGCATAGTGTTTGTTGGGATATTGCTGGAAAACAGTTTAGCAGTTGGTAGAGGAATGATCACATCAATTTTCTGAATTATGTATATTGTGCCTGGAAATGGGATATCTACATAAATGAGTAGCCAGGAGCCCAGATCGACCATCCAACTAATGGTTACTTCAGTAAATCTGGTAGATTGCCTGAGGAGGTACCACTTGAATTAAAATCAGTTCGGATACACACTTGGAAAAGAACAAGAGGCATTTGAAGATAGACATGAGAAATTTCCTATGCTTTGATTGATAATAACTTATGAATGCTAGGAATTTATTAACCAGCTTCTTAACTGTAAGAGAGGGGTTTAAGAAACATGGAATTTATTCAGAGAAACTGTAGTTTTTGTTGGGGGCAGGGGGGTTTGTGCTGTGTAAGAAAGACACTTATTCATGCTCGTGCACTTTTTTTGTGTTTATTGTGGTTTGGGAGAGACTGATGAGGTAGGAAAGATAACCCAAAAATGACATGGTGCTGTGTTAATTGTGCTGTGTTAATTTTAAAATACCTTACGTAGATTCTTACTAATGTATTTCAGAACTGCTACTGCACACACACACACACTTGCCTACCTATGAATCAACCAATAAATCCTCCTGTATGCACACATGCATGCAGGTCAGCAGAAGATGTAAGCAAGTTTCATCAGGTGGTGGAAAAGGAGGAAAGAGCTTTGCAATAGCTTTCCTTTTGTATATGCCAACTTTTATCCAGTCCTTTCTTGTTCTTGAGCAAGCAGAACTACTTTTTTTTTAGTACCATTATTAACTTCGTATCATCTTTCTCAAGTAAGCCTAACTTACTTTCCTTGGAATGGCAGTAAGTACACAGTTTCATTCCATTTCCTATTCAATTGTGCCCCTTTTTCTTACTCTCCAGTCAGGCACGTACTTCAGCATCGGAAAACTTTTTAGCTCTGAAAGAACACAAATGCAGCAGTGAATACAAAAACTGAGCTCCTGCAAATTAAATAGGTACCTTATCTTAATAATGATTTAATAGGGCAAAAATCAGCTGACAAAAATAATGCAATTTAGCACTGATTTACTGAAGAAATGCTCTAAAGCTGGCAGAAGACATGAATGAAACTGCTTCTAAGTACATCCAAAATACTTAATGCTAGAGACCTTTTGTCAATGGAGCTATTGAAAGCTGAGTATTTGTCAAGTACTAGTGTGAGTATGCTCTTGGAAAATAATCTAAAAAATTACCTGATTAAGGAACTGTTACTAGCAGTCAACCTAGATTCAAATTTTGAATTGAGATGTAACTTCACTTTTTTGTGTTCTACCCTTCCGATTTCATTCTTTATGGCAGATCAGCAAAGTCTTATCATTTCCTGAAAAAAAATTACAAGAAAAAATCAATGCTGTTGACAAACAGCACAGTGCTTCGTCTGAGGACTACTTGTTTTGACTTATGCACTAGAACTGTGTGTGCTGTGAGTGAAGAGTTATAATCTCCCTCTGGAAAAGATGTTTTGCAGTTGATCTGGATGAGGATAGGCCTTTGTCTTCCAGGAGAGTCCTGACTGCTACTCTCCAGACAAGTCAACAGACGGAAACAAGCAGTTTGTTTTTACTTGTGCCATGATCACAAAAGTATGAAACAAGAGAAGCCTTTGTTCTGTGCTTTTTCTTGCCTCACTGCATGTCTCAATTGTGTTAGCAATTATCATGTAGCACGGCAGAGTAAAGTCAGGGCTATACAGAACATGTAGTCACATGAAATCAGATAGAAATTCTGAGTGCCAGATCCAGACTAGAGAATAATGGAATCACTGGAAGAATCAAGTCTCTTTGCTTCCTCTTTTTCTGAAGACACTTTGTGTTACTAGTTTTCAATTACTTTGCCTCTCCCACCTCTCCCCTCCTCAGTTCGTGGTATTTTCCTATTTTGGACTTATGTTGTATTCACAGTATATTGCCATGGTCACAGGAGCCAAGCTGGCCAACTGCTGTTGAATCTTGATGACTACTGAAGGTCACCCACTGGGCTGCCTGGTGGAGTACTCACATATTTCATTCCCCAGCTCCCTCCTGGACAAATTCTCTTGTTTTTTCATCACCACAAAGAAGCCTCCAAGTTCCCTCTACTCTTGTGTTGCAAAGTAGGAGCAGAGTATGTAAGGGCTAGTGTTACTAAGTGAAGCACAACACCTGAGCATTGTTAAGGATTGAAGTTCATAGAAGATGTTCTAAACCAGACCTTGCTAACAGTGAACTCAATTCCATGGCTGTATCCTCATCCTAAACAAAGATGGAACAATAGTTGTGCTGACACCAGCAAGGTCAGAATCTCACCCCAGGCCCTTGCCTTCTCCTTCCTTATAATTCTGCCCAGTCTTGTATTTGGCAAGAAAGATATGGATAATTTTCCTTGTTCTTGTTCAGCTCTTTCCTGCACCATGTATCATTCTTCTGAACATATCAGATCACCTTTGACATATATTTTAAATTTATATGCACAAAACAAGTAAATCAGTTAGTTTACTCAAAGTACATCTATTGAGTATGTTTCTTATGATGTAGTAGACAGTTTAGAGTATCTACAGGAGAGCAGACATATTGGTCCTAAAGCACAGTTGTTTCCTACAGAAATAGTAAGATTTTGCCATAACTCCTGTCTCATCATAGGATATGCTTATGCCATGTAGTTTGTTGAGCATAAGACCCAGCAAGTACTGTTTAGGCTCTACATGCATACTACTAAAACATTGCACTACATAATGAGGACGTTAAAAAATGAACTTCTTCACCCTAGGTGTGTCACAGCACAGTTTCTGACATCCAACAACAGGAAAAATTAACCAAATAATTGAATGGTACAGCAATAGGACAGCTAGAGCGTGGTTAATCTATTGAGTGGCCCTGTACAAAGACCCATGGGCCTTTATTTCCTCAGAATTTATGCATTTTTTCTTCAGGCATCCTGCCTGTGCCTCTTGGTGCAATGGCAATTTTTCGTCTGGGGCCTCCTAACACCTTGTGGGATTCTTTCTCCATGACCTCACAGACAGGCCAGTAACTGTTCTTATCTTGTGGAGACTCAGCTTCTGCTGAGGACTGCGGCCTCCTCATTTTCTGGTTTGTGCTTCTGATGCGCTAGCATAGTTGGTAGAGCATGGGAAACCAAGCAGCCCCTGGTTTAGAGTAAGGACTGCTTGGCAATAATTTAAACACTGGTGTGTAATTAACATTATTCTCACTGTACATGCTAGTAGGAAAATTACTAAGAAAATTAACTTTATTCCAGCCAGAAACATCTTTACATAAAAGCTCACAGCTATCGGCGTACAACTCCAGAAAATTCAGCTGCTCATGCTAAAGCAGGAAAATTCAAGGCAAACAACATACTATATCACACTGTGTTATAACTCTAAGTGACTTATTCTTATTCAAAACTTGCTCATTAAGCCAAAGATTAATATCTCCCAACAAGAACCAGATCATAATCATTGTTTTCCAATATCAAATCCCTGTCTCCATTTTTCTTTAATTCATTCTACCAGGTTAAGTATCTTCTCATCATTATTTTCCTTTCAGAAAACCAAATAATATTTATTTTGCTTATTGGAACAGTAGCATAAGGTCCAGTACCACAGGCTAGGTGCTCAAATAATGGGACACTACTTGTTCGAGAGCAAGAAGTCACCTTGCCACAAGAAAGATGACAGCTGCTCTGTGGATCCATGGTAGGTTTGGCACAATAGGGGAGCTGAATTTTCCATTCCGTCTGCATCCTGCTTTCAGAACAAAGGTAAAGTAATGTGTTTTCGCCTTTGGACCTTGTTATTTAAATATCAGTTAATATATTAATTTCCACATTGATCAGGAGAGGAGCATTCTCTATGTTTGCTAGAATGACGGAATTTTCTACAACTATACTTGGTGTGCTACTCCGTGTTTGTCTTCATGAGTACATTAAAATACTAAAATGTGTTACATACAATAAATTGTATATAAAAGTTTAGAGATCACTTGAATGAACTCCCACTGCAGACACATGGCTTAAGTGTAGAGGCTAAATAAAACTGAATTCTACATAACTGAAAGTAAAAAGAACATTTGATTATAATAATTTTGTTATGGTGGGTGCAGATAGCAACCCAAAGTTAGGTTTGGCAATGACATAGCCTAATCATAATAAATTTCTTTTTTTTTTTTTCCTCATATACAGATCAAATGCAATACTTGAGAGTCAAGAATGAGTTGGAAGTGTAAAAGGGCCACTTTTATGTGTCCTTTCATATACTTTTCTGCATGCAATGTGGAATCAAGCTCTGCTTCATCATGGTTTTTTAAGTAGCACTACTACTCGTGATCCAGCCTCTAATTTTAGATTCTCAAAGCAAAATTCTAATGGTGCGAAGTAACATCTTATGTAGAATAAGTACATGAATCAAGAAATTGCTACACTGAATTTATATTTTTAATGAGGTTATCTGTACAGCAATCATGAGACCTTCTAGACCAAGTTTTACTGTTTTATTTTTCTTAATTAAGTATTGAAAATAGATCAGTGAAATGTAGCTACAACATTTCATTAGCAGATGCTCATTCATTATACGACTACCACTGTATTCTCATTGCTCAACACCCTTAACTAGACAGCTCTTAACAGAAAGTACAAACATGAAAAGTACACAAGGATGGAGAATACAATCAGAAGAGGAAAAATGATGTAAACAGAAATATTCTTAAGCAGACAACTCATAACCTCTCTGCAAATGTGTAGAGGTCAGACAGAAAAAACACTCAATTCTTGCCCTGATGCCCCCCTCAAGCCCCTTTCTTTCTGCATCTCCACACCAAATTTTTCAGAGCATATTAAGCTGTTTGTCATTGGAGTAACAAAAAACCCAAGTCAAATTCTGTCCCTCCTTTGGTTGTTAGGTAACGAATAAACACTTGCCTCATTGACTCAAAAGCAGGGCCAGAAAAATGACATTTCAAGTTATCGATAAAGACTAAAGCTGTTCCAAATGCCCATTACAATGTATAACTTCCCTCTGCCGCAAACAGACAGGAAAGATGACAATATGTTGGCATAGCAGGTTTTTAGGTCAACAGCTATGCCAACATCTTGCCTCCTCTCCAGCTCTGCATAAAGGAACTTCTTGGAAAGGTATCTGTGGGAATTGTACAATTTTTAAGTGTGATTTGTTTGACCTAAAATAGAAAACCGAAAATTTATGTAGAAGCTTCACACTGTTATGTAAAACATCTGAATATCAGTCTCACCATACAGTGTACAGTAATGCTAATGTGAGTGGGTTTTTACCCCTTAGGCTATGAGATCTAAAAAAAATCCCTGACAAAAGCCAAGTTTCTAATTCTGTGCCTATAACAGCTGCAGAGCAGAGACAGTGTTTGCTTAACTATTTTTCACAAAGCAATCATGTATTCAGGACTTTTCTTACCAAAGTATCAATAAAATCCAAGAGAGGGTGGCTGATCTAGAGCTGTATCCTATACACCACAGTAGAATCATATTCTCAAGTGACTTCATTTTAAACTCATTTTCTGTTTGTTCCATCTTTTTGTCCTAGATTCACCTAAACAAAAAAGTGATGGCAAAGGAAGAGATTTAAAACACACACATTTGCTGTTACACAAATAAATCAGCAGCTTCATTCATACTTAGAAATCACGCTGCCACCTCCTTGTAGTCTATTTCCATTCACACAAACATTTGCAGACGGTCTTTTTGGGGGCAGTGGATTTGCCAAGGAGACAGATTTTCAGGAGGAAAGTGGTAGTCATTACAAAACTGGAGACAGACTCCTCCAATTCACCTTGCCCACAGTGCACACTTCCACTGTGTGATGGTTGGTTGGTGTTTCCTTTTCACTTATTTTAAACAAAGGAGGGGAGATATTTTAATTTATTTCTCTAATCATGTACCTGGTACTATAAAGCAGTCAGGATAGCAAGAGTGAAATGTAAGAGCCTAATAAGTGTAAAGACATTTGATAATCATCTGGAGCACACTGACTAGATCAGTCACTCACAACACCAAACATATGCTTTACTGAATAGATGACGTTGTCAGCTGTGGAAGTTGTCAACTGTACCTTTAATTTTCATTTTCAAACTCTGTATTGGAACCCGACACTTGGATGTTATACCAGCATTGTGGAGTTTTGGTAGTTATGGGGTTTCTTTCCCCCAGATTTTTGAGAATGAGGAGAAAAGCAAAGGAAAAGTTGTTTACATTTGTTACAACATCTTTAACACAAGAGAAGTGTATTTATGGTCACCAGACACCCTGGTATTTTAAAATTTTGTAGGTAATCTTTGAAGAAGCTGGGATTCAATAAAATCTTTCAAAGCTGAGGTTGCACAATGTAGCCTCCTTGGGTGTTACCTTGCTATCAATGATCAAGTCATTTCAAAATATACAACCTACCACCCTCCAAAAAAGGGAGTGAAGACAGAAAAGCACATTTTTCCATATAACATAAATAGAATAGAAAACATTCTGAAGCCAAGCACTTAATCACATTTCAAAATACCACAAGAGAACACCTTCATTTGTCCTTGTTAACTCTTGTGTCTTTAATTAACCTTACAATTAAAACGCAAGTTGTCTCACACAACTGAAAGCTTGTTTTCCACCAGTTACTCTCTTCTAAGAAATCTGTGCAGAGCTGAAGACATATGAATGACACTACATTTCAAAGAGCTCCTTTGGAATTATATTTAAGGAAAAGTTCTTAAATCTACCACTTGGGAATATTATCAGTGAATTCTGTTAGAATTTTCCATTCAGTTATCTCAGGATAGGAAAAGGTTTAAATTCTTCAAAATGGAAAGTAAATTGTAAGTTTCATATGCTTATTTCATAAAAATTTGTGGATGTACAGAAAAAACGTATTTACTTGCCTCTTTTGTGTTTGCTAAGCCTTTCTTTCTGCCTTTAGAATTTGGTTTATAAATATGTACGAAGCTTGTATGTTCATATATAAATTTCCTTTACCATTATCTTACCAGATCTCTTGTAAGTCAGTGTGGTTATGTTGAAACTTTTGCAATAACCTCTGCACTTGCTTAAGATAACAAGTTTTCCAATACTTTTTTCTGAATTGAAAACTGCTTATATTTGGGATCATATTCTGCAGAATGTTTGTGTGTACATGTACTCACATCAGTAGAGGGTTTTTATACTCTGACATGACATAAAATAAACAAGATTTAAATTAAACAGCAGCGTCAGCAGACAAGATCAGGGTGTGTTAATGTCGATGCTCTCTGACCTGCCAATCTGATGTCTCATACAATCACTTCTGTCCTAACAAAGCCCGTTTTTTTGGAGGGCAGTGTACGAAATGCAGCTTAGTCTGGACTTAGGCCAAGGGAGGTATTATTTCAAAGCTGCATATTCTGGCTGTGCCAATAACCCAAAGAGTCTGGATTTGGCATGCTATGATGACCCAAAATCTAATCAGTTCAAACCACCAGCAAAACTACGCTTTGCAGCAGTAACGGGCTGCTGTTGGAAGTTAACATCCCATTTGATAAATCCACCTCTGAAACTGAAAGCAGAGATGTCTAGAGCTTGCA
The DNA here is from genome assembly GCA_013398055.1 of Ifrita kowaldi. Lineage (NCBI taxonomy): Eukaryota > Metazoa > Chordata > Aves > Passeriformes > Cinclosomatidae > Ifrita > Ifrita kowaldi. The sequence goes on from VZRS01003126.1 coordinate 176,609, forward strand.
GAACTAGCATGAGGACCTTACAGTACAAGATTCTGACAATCTGCTGATAAAGTACCTTCGATGCCACAGCTCATTTTAGACAAAGTTTACTGTGAAAGAAAAAAAGAGGCTGTAAATAATCTAATATAATTAATGGCTTTTGTATATATTGTATATTTTTCCACAGACCCTATGCGCTACAAAGACCAACAGGTTAAGTATCTGGCACTACATCAAATGATACCAAACGCATAAAGCAAACCAGCTGTTGAAAGAACCATTTTCTGACTAAGGAAAAGAAATGCAATTATAACTGATAAAACCAGAGGTGGGATATCGGATTTTTCTTAATGCCTTCCCAACTTCATCTGTTCTCCCTGTTAAAAAGTTCAACAGTAGAACACAACTTATCTTCAGTACAGCCAGGTAAGAAAATGAAAGGGGAAAGCAAGCAGACTAGAGGCTTATTGATTTGATGCATTAAAGCATCTCCCACTCTCAGACTGCTCTTCACAATTTTTAAACATACTGCAACAGGGGAGCAGAGAAGAGAGATGGCAAAGGAAGACATAACACATGCAGAAGGGGGGTGACAATGCAGAAGAATGGAAACTTGCAACAGCAAGGACCTGCAGAAAGAAGAGAATTCCCCAAAGCCTAAGATGCCCTTGCAGAATCACTTCAACACTCTGCAGGCCGAGAAGAAAGACCCATCAGATCAGAAGAGGCACTGAGACTGAGTAAGGCAGCCCCATCTGCTCCCACATCACAGCCAGCACAGCTAAGAAAAGGCAATGGGTGATAGCAGTAGGTGACTTCTGAAAGGCTCAGAGGTACCCATTTGATGACCTGACACACTCTCTAGAGAGGTGCTACTTACAGGGGAGTCATAGCAGAGATGTCAGTGAGAGAGTACTGAGCTTTGTATAGTCCACTACATATTGGACACTGCTGCTGTTTCACATGACACAGCCACAGTGACACAGCCAGGAGAAGCCTGAGGAGTATCAAGAATGATTACAGACCCCTGGGTGTGACAGTAAGGGATTCTGAAGGGCAGGTAGTTTTTACATCAATCATTCTGGTCAAAGGGAAGGTGTTTGAAAGGGCCAGTGGAATCAGGTCTGGATTAAAGAGCGGGCAGGGACAGGTGACATTACAGCAGGGGCCTGCTACAGGCTGCCTGACCAGGAACACTGAGCGGATGAGTCCCTCCACAGACAGATAGGAGCAGCCTCACATTCACAAGCCCTGATCCCCACGGGTGACTTGAATCATCCCAACAGCTGTTCAAGGGACAACACAGCAGGAGATAAGCAATCCGGGAGGCTCCTGGAATGCAGTGATGACAACTTCCTTCTCCAAGTGACAGAGAAGCTAACAGGGAAAGGTGCTATCCTGGACCTTGTTCTCACCAACAAGGAGGGGCTGGTGGGGAATGGGAAGCTCCAGCGCAGCCTTGCAGTGACCATGAAGTGGTGAACTTCAAGATCCTTAGGCCACAAGTAGAGGGCAGAGCAAGCTCACTGCCTCGACTTCAGGAGAGCAGATTCTTGCCCTCTTGAAGGATCTGTTTGGTAGAGTACCAACAGATAAAATCCTGGAGGGAAGACAGAAAGCTTGTAAATATTCAAGATCCACCTCCTCCAGACTCAGGAGTGATCCCAACAAAGACCATGCCAGACAAAATTGCCAGGAGGCCTGTATGGATGAACAAGGAATACCCGGACAAACTTAAACACAAAAAGAAAGCCTAAAGAGCATGGAAACAATGAGAGACAGACTCTGAGGAATACAGAGAGGTTGTCCGAGCAGACAGATTGTATGACTATGAAAACTAAAGCCCTGATAGAATTAAACCTAGCCTAGTATTTAAAGAGATGTCAAGAGCAACAAGAGAAGCTTCTGGAGTTACATCAGTGATAAAAGGAAGACAAAGGAAAATACGGATCCTCTTCAGATGGAAACGGAAGACCTGCTTACCACAGAGACATAGAGAAGGCTGAGGTACTCAATGACTTTTTTGCCTCACTCTTTACCAGCAAGTGCTCCAGCCAAGCTGCAGAAGGTAAAGGCAGGGACTGGGGAGAATCAAGAATCAGTTGCTGTAGGAGAGGATAAGACCATCTAAGGAAACTGAAGGTGCACAAGTCCATGGGACACGATGAGATGCACCTGCATGTCCTGAGAGAATTGGCAGATGAAATGCCTATTATCCATGCAATTAGAGAAGTTGCGACAGTCTGATGAAATTCCCACTGATGGAAAAACATGACCTCCATTTTTAAAAGGGGGGAAGAAGGGAAGGCCTGGTAAATTACAGGCCAGTCAGTCTCACCTCTGTGTCTGGCAAGATCACAGAATAGATTCTTCTGGAAATTGTACAAAGGCAAGGGAAAATCAAGAGGTGATTAGTGACAAACAACATGGCTTCACTAAGGACAAACTGTGACTGACAAATTTGGTGGTCTTCTACAGTGTACAGTGGGGTTACAGCAGTGGTGGGCAAGGGAAGGGCAACAGACATTACCTGCCTGAACTTATGCAAAGCATTTGACACTGTCACACATGGCATTCTTGTCCCTAAGTTAGAGAGACATGGATTTGATGGATGGACCACTCAGTCAGTAAGAAATTGGATGGCTGCACTCAAAGAATTGTGGTCAATGTCCAAATGGAGACGAGTGACAAGTGCTGTCCCTCAGGGGTCAGTACTGGGACGGGTGTTGTTCAAGATCTTTGTCAGTGACTCAAACATTGGGATTGGGGGCACCCTCAGCAAGTTTGCCATCGACACCAAGCTGTGCGGGACAGTTGACACGCTGGAGGGAAGGGATGTTGTCCAGAGGGACCTGGACAGGCTAGAGAGGTGGGGCTGTGCAAACCCCATGAAGGTCAAAAAGGCCAAGTGCAAGGTCCTGGGTCAGGGCAATCGCAAGCACAAATACAGACTGGGCAGAAAATGGAATGAGAGCTGCCCTGAGGAGAAGGACTTGAGGGTGCTGGTGTACAAGAAGCTGGACACGATCTGTCAATGTGCACTCACAGCCCAGAAATTGAAGCATGTCCTGGGCTGCATCCAAAGCAGCATGGCCAGCAGAATGAGGGAGGGGCCCCCAACATAAAAATTATGTGGACTTGCTGGAGAGAGTCCAGTGGAGTGTCAGAAATATTAAAAGGCTGGAGCACATCTCCTATGAAAACGGGCTGAAAGAGTTGGGGTTCTTCTGCTTGGAGAGAATGCTGTTCTGAGGAGACCTTGCAGCAGCCTTCCAGCACCTGAAAGGTGCTGGAGAGGGACTTTTGACAAGGATATGTAGTGATAGGGCAAGTGGTAATGGCTTTAAATTGAAAGGGGGGCAGGTTCAGATTAGTTATCAGGAAGAATTTCTTTACTGTTGAGGGTGGTGAGACACGGGAACAGGTTGCCCAGAGAAGCTGTGGCCTCCCCATCCCTGGAAGTGTTCAAGGCCAGGTTGGATGGAGCACTGAGCAATCTGGTCTAGTGGAAGGCTTCCCTGCTTATGGCAGAGGAGTTGATACTAGATGATCTTTAAGGTTCCTTTCAACCCAACCCACTCTATGATTCTGTGATTCTATGAAAAGTGCTTAAATCAAAGAATCAGCACCTCCCTGAAGCAAAGCTGTAGCTTTAAAAGAATCTTGAAACAAAGGCAAAACTTCGCATGGACAATGGAGGTTAAGCTTTTTGGAGGAGAGAAAGATAGGGATAAATAACAATTGTTGATACTGATTCACTGGGATGAACCTTACAGTAGAGAATGCAAAGTTACCTTCCAACCCCCAGCTTCATCTGGTTATTGTGTATAGACCTGCTCCAAGCAGGTTTAGACAATCAGTATTCAAAGCACTGGCAGCTGCCTGAAGCCTCTTGTATTATAGGACTCCCACTATCAGAACCAGAAGCTGCACTGGCATTAGTAGTAGCAGAGTATGTGTGAGGGAAAGCACCAGGAGAAAACAGGCAGCCTTGCGGGCATAGTTTAATCCCTGTAATTATGCAGACCTGGTAATGTAAAGGTCTACAAATAAATTCTGAAGCTTCATAAAACTGGGACTTTGGGATGTTACCTCAAGGATCTGTTTTTAAACCAAGTATTTTGGCAACCTCTGACATGCATGATCCATTTCAATATATTTTCTCACTAATTATAGAGAGACTATGCCTAATTTCCTCAGAATAATAGCCTGAAATGTTTAAAGATAAGAGTCTGTCATAAATTGACTTAACTGCATTTTAATTAATTTTCATTTATTGCGCTGGCTAAAGTATTTTCTCCCATTAAATGCAGAATAAGCACATTTTTGAAGTAAATAAATACTTCACCCCAAGGAGAGCAACCCAACATATGCACGCACAACACTGCTAAGGAGTAACGCTGTTAATCCTACAGGACTGGTGAACAATCAGGAGGGACTCCAAGTTGTACGGAGACTAAGGCCAAAGACATGTCAACTCTCCTACAGACTGGGTTCCCAAAGAACATTTGATAGATTTCTGAAAATCTGAAAACATTCTGCACCAGGAAGAAGATGGAAGGAATGAGCAGGCAATCTAGGAATCTTCTGGTTTCTAGAAGATTCTGCAATCCCAGTTCCCGTGAAAATTTTCAGCTGGGAATGTATCAACAGTAAAGAAGTAGCAGCTGGAAACAGAAAAACGTACAGCTGCTTGAAATACTCATTGAGGAAAACCTTCTCATATTTCTTTTAAAAAGGCTCACATATATTCTTCCCTCACACCAAATTACTTGACCATGGTGAATTTTATAAATTATTCATCCAGAAATTTTTATTCATTTATTACAGTATAAACCATTATTCATTCTAACTGGATTTGACTGAACAGAACTGTCCTCTTCCTTCAGTTGAAGGAGTCTCCCATACTGAGTTTTCCATGGGTATTCTTCTAGGTAAATTAAAAAATTTTTTCTCCTCTCCCTTGCTTCTAAAACCTATGAGATTATGCCATAGCCTAATGCACATAAATTTTCCTGCATGGTCGCGAAAGACACACCCGTGTCAAAGAGATTCTATTTAATTTCTGTGGGTTTTTAATTGAGCCTGTTGGGTCTACACATGATGCTTCCCCCTCCCCCCCCCTTTTTTTTAAGCCATGTCTTGTTCTGGTGTTTAAAATTTTTTTAAAAAAAAAATGGTTGTACAAATCTTTGTGAATCTTTTTATCTCCATCTTGAAGTTAGCTAAGGTATGACTGATCCTCATCTACCTTCACAAATAATGATGTTTAGGCTCAAGCTAAAAAAAAAATTAAAATTACTTTAAACAAAATTAGCCTGAGCTCTTTTGATCTTTGCACCAGATATAACTTCAATTACTGAACTAATCTTCTTTAAATTGGGATTTTTGTCCTTTAAAAGAATCTAACTCTTTGCAGGTGGCTGTAGGAATAACAGAGACATACAGGACAGACTATGTCTTTTGAGGAATGATTCATTACCCATCTTTCTCTGGATGCTGAAAGAAAGTAGAGTCTCAAAATGAAAGATTATTGGGAAGATCCCAGAACTAATAACCCGGTGGAGGCCTAGTTTATCAAATTTAGCTCAATTCCAAGTCTCTGGGAGACTCAGCAACCTTTAAGGTGGCCCCTGTGCCAAGGAACTGAGGTGTGTGATTGGATGGGTTTGTCTCAGTATTTAACGATGCATCACTGAACCTTGACCCACTAATACCCCTGACTTCACCTGGTAATGGAAAAGCTGTCACCCTCATGCAGGTGTCAAACAATTCACTTTCAAAAAATTCTGGCCAGTGAGTTTGTTTAAAGACAATGTAGCTTCAGTTTAATTTCATTCGCTTACATTCATGTTTATGTAGGTATAAATAAAATACACATTTTATCAATATTTGAATTAAGCAATACACTTTGCATGTTCCAATGGTGAAGCCTGCAACATGAATAACAACTTCAAACCCTGCTGCTTATGAGTTAGATGGAAACAAAAACTATTTCAATGGAATCAGATAAAACCAGACAGCAACAAACGAAACTCATCAAAAAATCCGATGCTACAGATCCACCAATACTCCCGTAGTCCTTATTTCTGAAAGAAATCCCTGTGATTTTAATGTCAGCCCTTGTACTAAAAAATTACCTAGACTAAAGCCCCAGGTTTTAAACTTCACTGCAGGTGATGGATGTATTTCTTCAAATAGTTCTTCAACTTACCTAAAAGTCTGTTCATTGTGTCAACTTGTAGAAGTAATACTACACTTTCAGATATTAAATTTTGATTAGCTAGAAAGTCATCCCACCAGTTATCCAAAATAGAATCCAAACCTGCATGAGATACTAGTAAAGTAAGTCCCACGACTAAGCAGGAAAGCAAGTGTATTTTTCAAAAAATCAAATCAGTAATTTTTTAAGATCAAACACAGCAACTACTGACATCAGTAAATGTGATAAAGATGCTTATCACAATTACATTAAACTTCTTACCTGTCTTTAAGATTAAAATATTTGGGAAGAAGTTTGGAATACAGGACCCTGAGATTTCTCAACCCCGTATTTGGATCCCAAATAGACGTAACACGAACACCTCTCATCGTTACTGGAACTAAAAACTCCAAAAATCAAAATTAATCAACAGCAGATGACTCAGTCTTCTGGGTAAATGGGATTTTGCCACTGACTTGGTGGAAGCATGAACAGACAAATGCTTATGTTTGGAAGTCAGAATGTGAATGAAACCAGAATGAGGTTAATAGCATTTCCACTCTCCTGTGTGAATTCTGTCCTTTTAACACACTCTGTGAGGCATTAGTATGCCATGGGAAATAATAGGTTGCCATGAAAAAAAAAAAAGGAAACATGAAGTAATTCAGGTCTTCTGAATACTTCTCTTTCTCCAACAAGAATTGATTAGGTCAGTTAGCTAATGTGTAGCCAAATGCAAAAAAAAATCTTTAAAAAATTGTGAGAATAGACACCAGTGATTATGGGAAATTCTGCAATCTTCAAATAGGAACAGGGCATTCTATAAGCTTATAGTAAATTTAGCTTTCTCACTGGAAGACTAATTTTAACAGCATTTTAATAATGAAAATAATGGGTGTGACATTTTTTTCAGGAGTATCTTGTATACTGCTAGTACATATGCCCACAGTAAAGGGAATGTAAATGGATAGCACCTCAGCACATTGGTTGATAAAATAATCATGCTTCAATTGAAGCAAAGTTTCATATAAATGACAGATAACACTCTTAAGTGGAACAACTACGGTAAATGCTCTTTTGTGAAAATGTAAGCCAACTAATACTTGTATATTCTCTATTGGCAAAGAAACAGCCTAGGTTACTTCCTTTAGTTGTTCAAACAGATTAAGAGAAGCAGTTCTCAAGGCACAACCAAAAAATTCAAATGTGCTGTAGCAACACTGAAATGTTGCCCATATTGTCCTGTTCATACAAATAACTTCTTTACTGTTGCTGTCCTAAAAGGAAATCCCCACTTCATATGTGATGTGTAGAATGCACATGCTGAATGGCCATGGGATATGATAATGACAATGGCTTTGGTGTGTAAAATTGTATTTAACTGCACTGTGATACACCGACCTAAGGGCTCAGCTGGGTCTGAACAAACACGTAACAAACATGTAACAAATCCTCTCTCTCATCAATAGGTCATGGTAACTAACAAAGGACATATAGAGCCAAAAGCAGAACACAGTAATTTGTTAAGAGTGTTTAAGCCTTTTGTTATTTCTACCCTCTGTGTTTCACTTGGACTGCAGGGTAAGGCAGATAAAAAGGACTTGCAGGCATATAGTGGCATTAGTTACTGACCTGTTGTTCCTCCCCAGTTTACCAAATGAACCACTAAGTCTAGAGAAATAAATCAACAACAACATGAAGTCTAAATTTCTCCGCAGCTCCCAGGCTGTCAGTTGTCTGAATTATTCAGCCCATTTTTTCCATTTATTGTAGAAACCAGATACTGATTCCTCAACATACGAAAGCCCAGAAGTTGTAAGGAAAGTTACTGCACCATAGTCCTCAAAGAGGCATACAATACCCATCCTTACCTTTGCATTATGATTAGTTCGTATTAGCCATAACATTAGGGAAATATGTTTGTGTTACCTACAAATGACTTGTCACAATAACAATTTACTAGTTTGCAAGCTGGCACTTCCACAACTACACCTGGTTACCAATTAATAAAAAGTTGGTATAGACATCTACCTGTCTTAAAAGGAGTTGGAGAGTTGAAAACACATCATTATTCCTTCAAGATTTTGCAAAAAACATTTTTTTAAAATTAATCTACTTATGAAATCAACTATTCTGTGTAATTTTCTGTTTCATTTTACTGTTCCTCACCCTATCTATCTGACATTCTCTGTTGCACTTTAAAGCAAGGTGTTAATTACTATTCCTGGGTAACTTCTTACAGGGGCAGGTGTCTTGCAAATGTGTTCGTGCAATTTAAAATTTTCTTAAAATAGCTTGCTGTGAGCAGCATGTTCCTAAGTAGGTCTAAGAAACACTGATTAAGTAAAGCTCCCTACTGTGTTGAGAACATCTTTATTGGACAGAAATTTGCAAATTAACCAAGGTTGATCTGGATTTCTGACTCTTAACTATGGTTCAATCCTGCTTCAGGCCAAACTAAAAAAGTTTTGGTTTTCGGTTTTGGGCTCAGACATTTTCTGTTCACTGCATAGAAAGCTGTCTAATGTCTACTGCAGTGCTGCCTTTCTTCCCGTTCATCCCATGACCTACATTGCAGACACTGCCAGTAAAGATATAACTTGTTATTGGAAGTTAAGGTGAATCAGTGATGGAATGCTGGGGACACAGAAATTGTTGCTGGAATTTTGCATTTTCTTTTATTTTCTGGTTTTTTTTAATGTGGAGTTTTAAAAAGTAGTAGACTGGCAATTCTGAAGAAGAATCATAGGAAAAAAAAGGAAAGGTTCACCATGATTAGCCAATAAAAGTCATGTGGATAGCACATGTTAATTATTCTTCCTCATGCAGAACAGGTTGAAGAACACATCCCTCTGTACAACTCGTTAAACCCAGCAGCCTCTACACAATAAATTTCTGGGGTCTACAAGCAGTGTGGCTGGTAGATACCTGCTCAATCCAACCTAAGGACACAATAGACATCCCTACAGAAGACTCAGAGTGACTGGTCACTTCTGATGGAGGATTCCTTGGACAGTCATTGTTGGAGAAGATATGCTGAACTGGTCTCTGAGGGGTAACACATCAAGACCAACACAGTAACAGAAGAAAAGTGGTTTTTCTTTTCCTACCCTGTTTATAAACATGAAAAGATTTTTCTGCTCAGTAAGTGTTGTCCAATATCTGAGTATGATTAATCTAGCCAGAATAATGAATTGCATTATTTGTTGCATCCAGTAACAGAAAGATTCCCCTAAAACAGTATCAGACTGGAGAATGTCTGCACAGCTACTGGCAGGCAAGCTAACCTGAAAGTGGATTTTGAAAATAATTCCATGGTGTTTTATTGCTTATATGGAGCTTCCTTCTTGTTTAACGTTTACTTGAGAAAATCTACAGAAAACATATTGACTCAGTCTTCGTTCAGTTTTGTATTGGTGGCTTTTTTCTAATTGAGTGAATTATGGTTATCTGAATTCTTAAATTCTAAGGTGAAAGAATGAAACCTATAAAAGAGTTATTTTAGGCATACATTTTTCAATAAAAAACTGCAATGGATTGAAATTCTCTCATTAATTTTATCATGTATTGAAGTGGGTTATGTACATGTACACAGTAAGTGGAAGAAATATCTTTTTTTTTTCCCCTAAACCATGCTAGTTAATTAAAACAAGATTTTGTGGCCATAAGGTCTCTGTCAACAGATTTCTAAACACACCTTTTTTGTTCAAGTCACTCGTTCAAGAAAAAACGGCATTTTACTAGTAGCCAATAACATGTCTATTGAAAATAGTACAGATATTTAAATTGGACTCCAGTCTTAGGGGTTTGATTTTTTTTTCTTTTTTTTGTACTAATTTTAAAGAATCTTTAAAATGCATACAGAGCATAATAGTTCACTGCTCATTTGCTCTATTTTAAAAATCTTACATATTTTAGCCTCTTTAATTTTCATCTCCTGGTTATCTTGAAAATTTGTGAATACTATTTATAAGAACAACTGCTTGTCGTATTTTGCTACATGAAGTATTGGCTCAATTTCTCTGAATGTCAGAGCTAATTCTAATAACCAAGTCTGTGGAAATGACTGGTGCACAGCACCCTACCAGATAAAATCTCAAAAGATAATTATTTACTGCCAAACACAAACATAGTTTTTTATTTCACTGACTTTCTTAAAGAAATTTGATTTTTTATTAACAATATTTACTAGCTATATGCTCAAAAGGTTTTCTTTTCACAAGTTTTTGAAGTTTTCTACCTTGTACTATCAATTCAATGGACTATTCTGTGGGAAATCAGTAATTGTAGTATATGAAAGGACAGATGTTGCACTGTTTGTTGCAGAAGTTACCGGAGATACATGAATTAAGAATAAAGGTGGGAGAAATGAAACGAGTTATCTTACCATAGTTATCTTGCTGAAAGACCTCTTAGAAAACTGAGTTCCTTCTCAAGCCTACATTTCCTATGTAAAGCAGGTACTGGACTTTTTTCCAAGTTATTACAAATGCCTACTAGTTGTTAGCAGTTTGTTTTCTGAATAGCCAGGATGAAATACGTGAAGACAGAAGAGGTGTGATGAGAAGCTTCCTGCTATGCTGCAGAAATAGTCACCAAAATCATATCAAACCGAGCCAGGATATCCAGAACATGCATCTGATGGCATTTACCCTACTATTTACCCAAGTCTTGCAGGTTTGGTGAAGTTTAGTTCGTTTGTTATGAGACACTCAGAAATCACACACAACACTTGAACTAAAGGCACGTTTAGGAAAAAATTTAAGAAACAGTCTTTGGTCCGCAATAGATAAGATTAAATAAAGTCAAAACCTGATTAAATAAATGAGGTGAAAGATATTGGGAAAAAAAAAGAGAATAATTATTTCATCAAATGAAGATGGGACTCTACTAAGCGAAAAACAGTCAGTACATCTTCCACCTCTGGATTTCGCCTTTTGCTGTCTGCTTTCAAATTCAGTAGATGTGCTGATACAAATTATACAATAATGTTAGCTGTTGTCTTTTAAAAGAAATTGTATCTCTCTGTTGTGGCCAAAAAGAAAGTGTAATAAATAAAAAGTGTATGACTTGCGAAAGCCAGAAGCACCAACGCTGGTGTCACGGGCAGACTCATTTTGTTGCTGCCCTGGATCCATGGACATGCATTCTAAGCCTGTATATTCACAGACAAAACATGAGTTGCTACAAACTGACTTTTTTTGGTCAAAACAGAAACACATAATTTCTTTTAAAAGACAACAGCTAACATTATTGTAAAATTTGTATCAGCACATCTACTAACACTGAAAACAGACAGCAAAAGACAAAATCCAGAGAAGGAAGATTTACTGACTGTACAGTAGGACGGTACTATCCTAACTTTTAGCATCACGTCTCTCTTTAAAAACAAATGTAAAACTTAAGAACTAATTCATCTGCCCTATTCTCAAATTTGTCATAGCTCATTCCCATAAAGGCATTCCTCCTACCACTAAACTTTCCTCTGATGGAAAGTTCTCACAGCATCTGTTCATCTGCCAACTGTACAGCATCACTAACAAGTGAGGGAAGACCAAGACACAGAAGAGACAACCAGAGCTATTCTGAGCTGAGCCCAACATTAAGTTCACCTATACTGTAGAGGCAAATTCCTTTCTCTTCTGCTCCCAACTCCCTCAAAGAACAATTAAATCCCCAGGATTATTCTTCACTGAACTTAACTTTTATCGTGGGTTTTGAACTGCCAAGAATAAAACTGTGCTTAAATTCCTTAATTCTGCCCATCCTGTAATTCTTCCCACCCTCTAGACATGTTACTTCTCACACGATGTGAGGGAATGCTGTGCCTTCTTTTTCTGGCCAGAACCTGACTGTCCTCCCTATTGATTTCTAACAAGAAATAGTACTGCTTAACTAGCTGTTTCCTGAGGAGACACAACAGCCACATGGGTTGCTGAAATAAATGGAAATAACACAAAGAATCACTAGCTAAGACAACAATTAGAATTTACACAAGGATTTCTTTTTCACTCATAATTTCTTCCATTTCTTCCAGCCTTGGGCTTTCACCTTCTGTTCACAGCTCTTTCATGCAATACTCTTGCACTGAGAAATAAAAAAACCCCAAATACCTGCACACAGTAGAATAAATGTCATTCCTGTATATGAGATTTTAGAGTTCTAAGAAGTCTCCAAAAAGAGGACAGCTTGCTTCATTTCTTGGAATAACTTGGTCAAACACAAAGAAAGAGAAACTTCAAGATAAGGGACCACTCAAAACTAAGAAGGGAGTGGGCGTCCTCCTGTAGCTAAGGACAACACTGGCTTGTTCTTTTGCCAAGCATCCCAATACAGTGACACACATCACCTCAAAGCAAAATTCCCAATGCTATTCCTAGGCAAGAAACCCTTCTGTAACTGCAGAGTGTTCTGCAAATATTTAAAGCAGCCTGTTTGCTTTACAAAATCTAAAAAAAGGCACAAACCTGCTGCCACTACTTGCACAAAGTCCAAAATGTGAGGTCAGTCACGGTGCTAATGCATTAGTAACCAGTCTTTACAGCTACAAAGATACTTAAGAGATTTCCTTCTCTACATATTGTTATGCTATTGCCTACAAGGAGTAGTCTGCTACCTTGAAAACAACACTTACCTTGTGTCACTCAATATGAAAAACCTTGTCTTGATTTTAAAGGTTTTAAACCCATTCTGTATGAAAAAAAGTTTTATTTATATTGAGAATTCAATCATATACTGGGCTAATTATAACTGCCTATCTAACTTTTCTTTACTCCTCCCTAAACCAGTTGCAGGAAGCATTTAAAAAAATCATGTCTACACACAACTGTAACACTTGTTGTAGAGTCCAGATGTCAAATACTGAAGAATAAAATAAAGGTTATGACTGTTCCACATAGACTTGGGCTAGTCAGGTGGTATAGAAGGACAATTCTTTCTCCTGTTTTTAACTAACCCTACCACACACGGACTCAGATTCTTCTCAGTGTTAAAAGTTACAGAAATCTTTTTATATGTTAGTTGAAAGGGTATTTTACTTCTCATAGTAAAAGTTCTACCTTGAAATAATCTGTAAATAAATCCCCTCTGAATACATGTGCAGGGTAAACAATTTTGTCCTAGTTCTACTATTTAAGGAAGTTTTCTGAAAAACTAAGTTAACTGGGCTTAAACTGAAGCAGTGCCAAAGGGAAGTCTGACTTGCAGTGTGGTCTCACTGTGCTCAAGGGCTCCTTCTGAACACAAAAAATGAAAATCAAGAGATTCTAGCAAACCGTGGGCTGCAAGACCATAGACTTTGACACCTTTTTGTTGAATTACAGATGGTGTCAGTAGCACTCTGTATCAGAAATATCTCAAACTCACTAGCACAGAATAATTACTAGCTTGCAAAAAAAACCAAACCAAACCTAGCTTATAGACAAAAGAAGTAAAAATTTTAAAATGTTGTATTGTTTTTGCTTAATAAGAGCACAGACTTCAGAAATTTTTTGTACTATGGCTCAACTCCACTCAAAGGAATAAAAGGATCCAGTTAAATATTATGGAGGAGCAACTAGTGTGAGTAAAAAGCAGCATGCTTGACAGCATCTGCAAGAAGAGATATCTCAGAGATCTGCTAATCAGAGCTAAACATAACGAAGTATGCGATCAAACTGTACGGCTTACCAATGGCCAGCTGTAAAACGCAGCAGTTGCCCTAAGAAAGCGTTTAAACCATACCTGAGCACCACGGCAGGGTCTGCCTGTGGCTTTGTCCCTTTCCCCATTATTTGCGTGAGAGAAATTTGTTCTTTGATCCTTACCGTTCACTCCTTAAGCACATTCCAGCTAACACGATACCTGTTTCGCCTTAGCGCAGCTACTGTTTCGACAGGAAAGTGACTTTCAGTACTTCGACTCTGCGGCCGACGAGCTGGACCACCCTCTCGTCCGGGGACGCCGGCGGGAGGGAGCCGAGTGCCGCCGGCGGGCCCGGGAGGTCCGCGTCCCTCTCCACGTACCTGCGCCCCGCCGGAGAAGCCGGTTCCGGAGGCACGGCCTGCTGCCGGCCCCTCGCCCAGCCCGGAGGCTGCGGGACACCCAAACCTCCGTGCGCGTCGCCTGCGGCCACAGGTCTGGCGAGGGGCGCTCGGCTCCTTTCAGCCGGAGCTCCTCTGGGGACACCGCGCTCTCCTTCCTCCACACCATGCCGGTCCCGACGGGAGGACTCCCTGCCGCGGCTCGCCTCCAGCCGCGGGAAGTGAGGGCGGTCTCGCCCGCGACGGCTTCGGGCTCCGCGCAGCCCCCGGCCCCCGCAGGGGACCGCCAGGGTCGACCTGCGCAGGCACATCCGCCACNCTGGGCCGGGGCCAGCCCCGACGGCCGCCGCCTACGGCCTCGCCGCTCTGGCCGTCCCTGCTCTCCTCCCTCCGCGTCGCCCCGGGACCTGCTCGCGGCGCGGCGGGTCCCGCGGGCGCTGCGTTTGCCCTTTGCCCCTACGCCGCGCTGCGCCGAGACCCGGGAGCTACTGCGGGCTCCGCGGGGCAGCCGCGCCCGAGACCCCTTCTCTGAGAGCCAGCCTCCGTCTGGGAGCCTGCTCCTGGCCGGCAGCGTGTCCTGCCGCTGGTCCCGGCCGCAGACCCGCCCCTCGGCCTCGCAGCTGCCGCCAGGCCCCGGTGCGGCCCGCGCAGTGAGGTCCTGCCCTCCGGTCGCTCGGGACGGCCAGCCGGGCAAAAGCCCCCACAGCGGGCACCGGAGTCTCCGGGGATGCGCCCTGTCGCGACAGCAGCCGACGACAGGGGAGAGCTGATCTGTTGGTGTGGGCTTACAGACTGTTCACATAGGCGGTGAACAGTCCAGACGCAGAGGAATCTGTACAACGTCTGCCATTTCAAAACCATGCATCTCAAATACCAGCCTTCCAACGCTGAGTGTTCAGTAGCTTTTGCCACGTTCTGTCTATTTGAGAGCAACCAGCAAGATATCGTTACCTATGCAAAATGTCAGCGCCACCTGATACTTTCTAAAGTTCTTATGATAGCAGGACAACCACATCTTAATTGAAAAAAAAAAATACAGCAAATGTCTCATTTTTTGTATGCTTAGAAAAAACGTTGCTCATCCGATCTGACGGTGCAGTTGGGAAACACAGCCAAACTTTTGGACCTAATTCCTTGGTTGAAAGTTGGCTGAAAAGAAACAGCGAAGTGCAAGATTAAAAGTAAAGCGAAGGTTAGATACAATTTTTCAAGTAATCCGTTGGGTCGGTTGGGAATAGAGGTAGAGAACGTTGTTGTAGCAGAGCAGGGAGATGGGTGGGGTTTGTATCCTGTTACTCATGGAAAGCGAACCCTCACAATTTCTCTTCGGTGGCTTGTTTTACTCACAATCTGAGTTTTTGCTAGAAGCTGCAATACTTTAGAAAAGCCAAAAACACTTTTTAAATGTGACCTTTAAAACAACATTTACATATGAGATAGTCAACTCTGAACTTTTGTTCCAAAAAGTACATAGGCATGCACCATAGAGAAGCATGCTGCTAATTAAAAATCGTGCTAATTTCTAAGTTTAGCTACATTTACTTCCAATATATGCTTCTATAAAGAAGCGATTAGGGAAATATATTTTTCTTTATTCCTGTTCTGGTTTGTACTCTTATCAAAAATCTTTGTATAGAGTAATTTTCAGTATTTCCTTCTGTGCTCTGTTAATTGCATAGCGCCATGTTCTTTTATACAGTGTTCTCACAGCAATTTGAAACATTCTTTTGAAATTAAAAGAAGGCAATTGTAAACCCACAAAACTGACAGAGCAGCTAGTGAGATAAAATCTTCAGGTGCCTAGCTAAGAGGATTTTCAGCTATGCACATGTGGACTGTTTTTCCTTAATGCCTTCTGTAAGAGATGGCTCAATGGTGTTCCAGGAGAAAGTTTGCTGACTTGAGATAGCCATTAGTTCCCTGCTTTTTGCATTGCAAAACTGGCTGCAGATTTTTTTACCAGCTGTAAAAGTATGTCAGTTTTAATCACCTTCCTCTTGATGAGAGAAGAAAGCAATACGTGCTACAAAAGTAGTCCCTGAGCAATTTACTGCACCACCAAGCAAGGCTTGAAAAGACCTCGCAGCACATATGAAATCCCTTTTTGCCTGTGCCAGTGCATTACATCTCAGGTCATTTCTGGTGGTGGGAGCTGTTGCTCAGGTGCTTTTTATGGCACAGACAATATTCACATGTGTTGAGCAGGCTTCCTCTGCTTCCAGTCATGACTAGTATGGCCTAAATTTACAAAAAACACAGAAATTGCTTGCTTTAAAAATAGCATTAGGGGACCAGTCTATAAATATCTTGGTCGTACATGCAGGGCTGCTACTGTAGTGTCCCTTGGCAAAATCTTTTGAAATGGACGAAAGAGCCACCAAACCAGACTGGATTATTAGAAGAGAAAAGCAGCAACAGCCACACAAGGCTGAAAAATGTGTGTATCAAACTGGTCATCTAATTTCCCAGAGATTTGTATATGCTTAGTGAATTGATATGTATTGGGAAGTGACTGCAAATTCCCTGGATTTGTAAAGTATTTTGTGTGTTACTTTTACAATTTTTATTGTTCATGCGTACCGTGATTCTAATGTCTAGTCCAGTCAAACCTAATCCTTAACCTGTAGTAAAGTTGGAGCTATATATCTGTTTGTTGAATCACATGATGTGTGATGTGTTAGGGATTATAAAGCAATTTGAAGATGGTCAGCTAATTTTTTTAATAGTTTTGTGATATTTCTGTTGACTAGGAGTACTTTTTTTTTTTTCCCCCTGGATTTGACCAGGAGTGCTTTTTTTTTTTCTGGGTTTGTTTCAGCAGCTCATGACTGCACAGCTTTCTCACCTTTCAAATAATTTTAAGATATATCTTAAATGAAATCCTAAACTAAAACTATGCTCCATTCTGTTGACGCTTTCTCCCCATCTGGCCAAAATTTTCAAACTACTTAAAACTGGAGATGAAATGGCAAAGAAAAAAAAAATTGTAAGAGGAGAAAAAATTAGGAAGAATTTCTTTACTGTGTGGGGGTGAGACACCTGAACAGGTTGCCCAGGGAGGTTCTGGATGCCCCAAATCTGGCACTGTTGAAGGCCAGGTTGGATAAGGCCTTGAGCAGCCTGGTCTAGTGGGAGGTGTGACTGCCCATGGCAGGGGATGTTGGGACTAGAGGATGTTTAAGTTCCATTCCAACCCCTTTATATCCCATGATTCTATGAATATGCCAAAAGGGTAACTGTATTCTTATGCTGAAAACCCTAATACAACTTCAAGAAATGTCAGTAAACTGGATGGTATGTAAGTCCACCTAATGTTTAAAGATGTAATTGTGCAAACCACATTATTTCTAGAAGCACCTACAAATCCACTGATGAAAGCTTTTATTTTGATACACATTGTGGGGCTTGAAATACTGCATATAGTTCCTGCTACCTTTTTCTGCCAAAAGTTAAAGTTCTAAAACATGAAGTCCAGGCTCTGGGTTTGCTGAGTGTATATTACTGCCATTTTTTCACATCCATGTAACAGTTTTTACTTAAGAACATAACCATTGAAGCAAACAGTTCTTTGAAAAGTCACCCACTACGTGTCTTGTGCGGGTAATAAACAGGGCTCAGTGAGCTGGCTTAAATAACGTAATGAGTCTGGGCTGTGGCTGACCAGGGAACTACAGAAAGACGATACTGTCCTCACTAGTCAGAAACAAAGAGTGGCCCCTGAGAAGGGCACTGCTCAGCTCCAATAGCTGTGTTCCCCATATGCTAAGCTCCTTCCAAGGCTGAAAACTTCCCTGGTCAAGTTTGGAAAATTCTGGGTGGTGAAGACAGTGGAGAGGATGGCATTGTAAATTACAGCTCTTCCCCTGGGTTCTCTGCACAGCACCTCCTGTGCATCAAGATCTGAGATGGTGAAGAGGACACCACTGCTTCTTAGGCAAAACTCTGAGTTTTACACAGTTCTGGCTCTTCCCATCAGCATTGCAATGTGAGAGAATTAATATATTCTAGTTATTGTACCATGAGGAAGGCAAACATAGAGGAGGTAGAAAATTTCCTTCAGTTGCTATTCTGGCAATGCGTAACTAGTTATTTTACCAACATATTATACAAAATTAACTTTTGCTCTGACTTTTTCATGTCTTCCTTGAAAGAGGGAAGGCAGCCCAGAATGGTAGAGAAAGCTTTTAAATAGTTCAGCAGTGCCATGACACTGCCACCTCTCCCAGTTTCATCCTGTATAGTCAGTACTGACTTCCCCTTAAGAATTGATAGAAAATACAGTATTAAATTATATATTATATTAAAAATGTATTACAATTTAATTATATTTTCCTTAAAATTATCTCTTTGTCTGCAATAATTGGTTCTTTTTATCAGAGAATCAAAAATTCTTATTGGTTTGGAGTTTTACTTCTGTTTTTCAAGAGCATTGTTCTTCTTTTGATCTGAAAATTCTACCACTTTTGTGCTACTATATTGAAGGATTTTAATAGCAGTAGTATCTGGAAACTAAAAATTACTCAGAACATTTTTTCATAATGAAAACAGCGTTTCTTTAATCTTGTGTGAGCTTTTTTTAAGCTAACCCCTTGATTTGGAGACAGAAAGGAAAACAGGCTTAAGATTTTTAAAAGCCTTGGGTTAGCAAAAAGGTGTAGGAGTCTGTAGCTTCAGAATTCATGTTTTATGGGAATTAACCTTTTTCTTGTATGTCCCTTTTTTTTTTTTTAGTTTATTTGGAAGAGTAGTAAGTGATAAAAAGTGTGGTACAGACAGAACATTAATAAAATGCAGAATCTCAAATCTACACGAGAAACCATTGAAGCAAACAGTTCTTTGAAAAGTCACCCACTACGTGTCTTGTGCGGGTAATAAACAGGGCTCAGTGAGCTGGCTTAAATAATGTAATGAGTCCGGGCTGAGTTCTTTGGCAATGCTAGTCCAGTTCGGGCAATAGTGGTTTTGAGTGATTTGAGTGATTTGAGTGAAACAGCATGAGCTATCCTGTCTGCCAGTTTACCTGCCCTATTCCTTTGCTCCAACACACCTCACTTCTCCACTACCTCCACACAGACCACAGAGGCTGCAAACATGCCAAAAAGTAGTGAGTTCAAGAGAAAGTGAGTAACTTGCGTAGTCACAGCTTTCATCAGGAAATATAGAAGGTGCATGCAGAGATCATGGAAGTGCTGCTTAACCCTGCACAGGCTGTTTTGGTAGAGTATTTTTTTAGCTGTGGCTCTTTGATACTCTTTTGGCCTTTTTCTCTAGGTGAGAGAGACGTTGTGAAATTAATTAATTCACCTATAAGAGGAAGGCGTGAATAGCAGATCTCAGCTATCTCTCAATGACCAGTTGTTTGATTGTATCAGTGACAATACTAAAACAACGAGAAGTTGAACTGAACCTCCTGCCAGCCTGCAGAGTGGCAGGTAGTCTCTTACAGGTTGCTTTTCAATGATACCAAAGGACCTCTGGCCTGACGAACAGCGTCACATAGAACTTACTAATACAGAGCACTTTTCTGCTGCTCTTCTCCTCCTCTTTAAATGTGTGTAACGCAGTTCTCTTGTCAGCAGCTAAGCACCATTTGGTCTGACTACCAAATTTTGCCTGGCAGAAGAAATGCAGTGAAGCTTTTCCTTTATTTTTTGCTGAATTCCTGAAATAGAGTAAATTTCTAGTGCTTTAAAGTATAACAAGACCTAGAAAGCCACGCAGATAAAAGAACAGAAGTTGCTCAAAATGATAGTATTTCCTTCATGTAGAAAACAAAATCCTCAAAGAAAACTCTTTGAACTTAATTAGCAACCTGTTGATTCTAGAATTCTGCCTCTTCTAAGTGTTGCAGCATTTAGCATTCTTTTGGTTTACTGTGCTGTACATTAAAAGCTGAAAGGCTTCAGTGAAGTCAAAAGCAGGAGTTTTGACTTCACGACTACTAGCTGATTCTTCATTAAGAGTTTAAACCTCATAAATATGTACTTCATTGTACTCCTACAGAAGTGTTATGAGATACTGCAGATGTGTCAAATGTAGTAACAGTGTGTTTGAGGTTGACGGCTACATAGGAAATTCTCCCACAGAGCAAGACTAGGCTATGTATTAACTTACACTTCGGTAAGGAACTTGTGGGTTACCCTTTCCACAAGCTTGCTTAATTTGAAGAGCTTCTTTTCTGTGTTTTCTCTTTTTTTCAGACCATAGTTTGATAAATTCTTGGTGATTTGCTTGTAGAATAAATAGATACATTACATGACATTTTATCATGAAAGGAAAATACATGGAAGGTAGCACAAAAAAAAGATAAATACATGTATATGTTTGTAAATACCTGTTCATATGGGCTTGACATGAATAGTTAACAAGGTGAAGTATTGGGCTGATAATAAAACAGATCCATCCACATAAGTTTTCATTATCCATGTCTCTGTAAAATTCTGGTATTAGTTTTCTGCTGTTTTGAAAAATTAAGTTGCTGTAAGCTACAGTGCCCAGAGTGTGAAGGTAAAAATCAGAAGGAACAGGGTTTCTCCTCCAGCTATGTTAGCCTTCATACCTTTCACCTACAAAGTGCTAGATAAATGACATTAAGTAGGAAGGTATTATGGCTTCATTGTGCTGGTGAGGAAGCTTAGGATCAGACAGCACAGGTAATTTGTGTGAGGACATACAGTGTCATAAAAAGCCCTCTTGTTTTCTACATTAAAGCAGAGATCCCAAGAGCCTTGCTGTCTTAAGGGACAGAAGTTTTGTGGTGGGGTGAGTCAGAGTGTGCCTTTCATAGCTGCTGTGAACTTGTGTCTACATTTGGTTACCACTGAAGATGAGCAAGAAGATAAGAGTAACAACTGAGTAACACTGATAGATCAGTGATTTTTGGACTTGGATGGCACTGAAACTGAAGGTTAGAAACCGTGTCCCTTACATGAGTGACATAGTTGTGTGGGTTATTGACATGCAGAGGCACTTTTAGAAGAACCCTATTGGTGTCAGGAAAACTGTAATACAGGAATTCCCTGACTTGAGAAAAAAAGAATGCTAGACTTTCAGCCAAGCTGCTTGGTTTTAACTGCATGGGTTTCGTCAGACGGTCAGCACCACTGATTTGGAAAACTCTTGTTCAGGTTTAATCCGGAAAATACTTCTTAGGAGGATATAATGCAAGTTTCACCTGTTTCTTCAAGCAAATCAGTTACAGAGCGAATTTACCATCTTTGCTTAGGTTGGGCTTTGTCCACTTGTAAAGGTCTGATCACAGTATCCATGCTTTATTGGTGTCCTTACATCTCTTTCCTTGAACTCTTGCTTTAAGACAGCAATTTAACTCTTTTATTTGGGTAAGTATTTTCTTTGTCTGGTGAGGTACTGGCCATTCGTAGTGAAGCTAAGATGTTTTACTGTTACATGGGAAGGTTGTGCAAACTGAAAGCATCCAATGAGAAGGTATTTAGAAGTTGCTATTTTCTCTCTATGACTGAAATAAATTTGTACAGAGATGGACATTTGAAGACCAGTTGCTACAATAACCAAAATCCTCATTTTGTATGCAGCTGGAATGTGCTAAATTTATCTATCTTACATATTTATTATATGCTTGGGCATTCAATTTATAAGGCTGCTTTTGAAGGTTTAGTCTAAATTATATACATCTAATACAGGTATTGCATCTGATAAAACATGTTGAGATATGTGTAGTTTCTAATCAGAAACTCTCCTCAGAGCCTCTGAGGAGTAGCTAAAACACTTTTTGGAGAACAACACCCTGTAAGAGGCAAATAATTTAACAACAGTCAGAAAGTGTTTTTGATACACAATACCTCTAGGTGTTGGGAAGAGGGATTTTACTGTACTGTTGTGATGGTATTGTCATGATATGAAGCCAATACACCAGTTGAATTTAATTGAATGTGGTTTAAGCTTTCTGGAAGTAATTAATGACTATTTACAAGTCAGTTCATCATTTCAATAGGTGTTAAGCTGCCCTTTTTCTCCACATTTTTTTTTTTAAATTGTTGTTGATAAATGATTAAGAGATAATTTTCAAATGACTGAGGCATATTTTCTTGGCCCTAAATGAAGAAAACACAGAAGTTCTGTGATGTCCCAGGCCTATATGTCAATAATGAACTGTTCAGCATCTAGACATCTCTGTCAGGCAGAAATGAAAGGAAGGAAACTTTCTATATGTTTGTACTAGATTTTCCTGGATAGTTTGTTTTGGGGTTTTTTTAAACAGAAGTAGTATTTTTCTTATTTTGGAACAACTTATTATCTTATGTATTGTGAGCATTGCGTAAAGAAACAAGAAAAGGAAAAAGGACCTGTTTGATTGAGAAAATTATATTCACTTCAAACTATTGACAGGCTTGTCTATAAGAATGAAAAAAAGAAAAACAGCGTGAGTGCCTCGCACTATGACATCTGAGCAGATCCTTTTCTGTCAGTGTCAAAATGTGGTGTCCATGAATGAACACAGCGTCTCCATATGTCTGTAAATTATATAATATGTATGAGTACCTATTACATAATATGTATGAAATATATATATACATAATTTTTGTTGTTGATTTAGCAGCACTGCAAAGGATCACAGAGGCAAAGCTCTCAAAACTACACAGAATAAAATGCTGACACTTTAAAATATGGTAGAATAATTTTCTTCAGGAAGGAGTGTTGTGTCAGATCACTTTACCTCATTTGCTCTCCTTTAGAATTATTCCTTTACTTTTCCTACGGGGTGTTGGTATTGTTTGAGAGCTCAGACTGTCTCGTCTCATTCAGAATAGTTTTGACCTGATGTATTATTGTTGTAGCCAACAGGTATTTAAAAAAAAAAAAAGATGGGGCAGTTAGGATTGCATTTTTGAGGTAGAATTTCCCTTTCTTTTCTTTACCCCTTTAAACTTTTCTTCTTATAGCTGGGAATTTTTATGTGATTGTTTTCTACCTTATCTCACGTATTTTTAATAAAAAAATATGTATTTTTAGTGAAAACTTGTGAGTGCTACTGACTGAAACAAGGTTGCAGATCTCACAGACTGAGTTTTAATTTGGATAATTGGAATTGGGGGGTTAAAAATTTTATTATTGTTTCTAAGGAGTTTCTCAGATTTGTTCATGATTCCTGGTCATAAAGGACCTGATCTCAGGCAGCCCTGCTTTGAGGAGGGTGCCATGATGTCTCCAACCATTAGAGTCTTCTGTTTGTGCAGAAACAGGAGAAACCATGTCTGGGAACAGCTTAAGGGCTGTGCATCCAAACCCGAGTTTTCTTGCAAAGGCTGAGGAAGCTCACTTAGTAGTTTGTTGTGCAGATGTGACAGTCGGAGCTGCCAGAATCAGCCCTGCAATATTTACCCCTGAAGTAACCTCAAATACTTCAGCCATAGTGATGCTCGATCAGCTTTGCTAGTTGCTTGTGTTTACTCACAGATTTCCTGATAGCACATTTATTAAAATTGGGTGTGCATAAGAGAACAGACATTGGGTGAGACCCTGCTGCTGCTTGGAGAGTCAGAGAATTCTGTTTGACATCCATATGAGGAGATACTTTCTGAAAGCCACACAAAGGCTCTGAATCAGAAGAATTTATTCTTCCTGTTTTCACTTTCTAATCTTTCAGTAGGGATACAATATTAAAAGTATGATGCTTAAGAAAGCAAGAAATTAGAAAGCAAATTCATATTCTATTTTAGTGGAATAGAAGCCAGATTAAGTCCCTCTTCTTCCTTTCACTTGTGTTTCTTGTCCTAAAATCTTTGTTTGGCATCTGGAGCAGTAGACCTTTACTAGTTCTGATACATTTTCTATGCAATTACTCTGTCTTTTTGGAGAATAGGGATTTTGCCAAATACTGTGGTTTTTCTTACTCTACAGCAGTTCAGTTATACATTTAAATTCTGAGACGGGACTTTAAATGAGCGACGTGAATGCAGAAAGGCCTAGAATATCAGCCAAGAGGCTCTTCATAACTTTGCACCGTAAGGGACAGAGCTGTCTAGCACAGAAAGGCTTTTGAAATATGGAGTGGCATGAGATCCTGTAGTATGGTGGTAATAAATCACTTATGAGAGAAGTAGACATAAAAGGAATTCTTTCATGTAAACTGCCTGTTTTTTTTTAAATTGCTGTGTTATTTAATACTATTTAATATTCTGTATCTGGATGCTCAAGAACAGAAGTAGTGCTTCCATGTCTATTCATGCTATTCAAGGGTTCTTTTTATGGGTAATATATCTCAAAATTGCATTGTCTTAACAGACGTTTAATTTAATTGGACTACAGACACACGTGTAGCTAGTCACGCATATATATAGGCTTTGGAATAGAGCCTTTAAGGAAACACAAAAATAAGGTAATATAAAAGACCAGGATAAGGGGTGGGGTTTTTTCTTCACTATAGAGGTGAAGCTTTCACCATGATATGTGAAAGGAGTTTTTTGATTTCAATTATGTAACTTTTTTGGGAAAGGAGAACTGCATTTATAGGGCGATATGGGTGTTGAGTCTGTTTAGATTATTCTGTAAAGTCTTAAAGGAAGCAGATGTTTGAAAAACTGTCAGTAGCAGTTTCAATAATATTGCCTTAATGAACTAGGTCTCTGTTTTTAGGAGTCTAGAATAGAAAGGCAGCACCTGAACTTTATGTGCATGTGCATGCAGAACGCTACTGGAACCAGCATCCTTCAGAGAGCTGCCTAGTTTATAATAAACACAGTTGTCTTACGCATCAGAATGCAATTTGGTTTGATTGAACTTGTCACTTAGTTCAGTGAAAGTGGACTTTTTAGAAGGACTGGTGGGCGTGTTTACACTGTGGTCATTCCTACGGACACACCTGAGTTAAGCTATTGAAATAGATGCTGCTGGCAGAGTTGCAGCACTGAGTGCGGTGCAGGCCACTGCATGAATATTTACTCAGCTGGTGGAGTGGAGGGTTTGCAGTCTGCTGAGTTTCATGCTACCACTGCCACTGGTATGCAAATATTTCAAGGGATGTGGATGCACAAACACCGTCAAACAAAACTGTTCTTGGTTTCCTTTGGAGAATGTGGAGATACTGAAACTGCATTAAAATGAGTTGCAGAAATCCTCCATGTGGCAGTGAATGAGCAAGTTTCAGAACCAGTCAGACATAGAGCTATGTCTGTGTGATTTTGGCAGTGACTCTGAGAGATGAAACCACTTAGCTGGAGGTAACGGCGGTAAATGGAGTAATGTGGCTTCTGAGACCCGAGTTAGTGCCTAACTAGTCAAGGACTAGTTATACTATTGCTCTGACTGGTTAGCTTGCTTCCTGTGACAGACTGAAGTGTAATTTTATGTAGAATAGCCTCAAACTAGCTGAGTACTCCTGAAAATGCCACCTTTATAAGTTTTTAAAAGCTGTTACTTCTTCTGTAGTGGTAACACCTGTTAAAGCAGAATTTAAATCCTAATGCAACTTACCAGATTTAAATTTTACAGTGAAACTCATAGAAAATTCTACCACTTTCTCATAATCTTCAACGTGACTCTAAAAGACAGAAAATAGTATTTTGCAATCTCTTTTGCCAGGGATCTACTGGTCTCATGATGCCCACACCCATTATGGGAGCAAGTAATTCAGTTTTTCGTTATCAGCATTGCTTTCACAGATGAGTGCCAAAACAAACATTTATAGAGTTGTATCACTGAATGGAGAGATTACATCTGTAGGATTGTAACCACTCCCAAGTTTGGTGGTAGAAATAATTATTAGTGTCCCACATGTGCCCATCCTATTCTTTGAGGGGTTTTGGTTTGGGTATTAAAGCATTGTAGGGACCTGAGGAGAGCAGAAACATTTGTCATAGGAGAATTGTCCTGGCACCACTGACATTTAGGTAAAGTGTATCCTCTTTCTTAACCTGTAGTCCTAACAAAATCTGAGATCTCTATCAACTGATTGAGGTATTGCTTTATTCTGAAAAACTCTTTTGGGGTATCTTCTTGTCATTATACAACATTATATTGGATTCTCAACTGCAGTATGGAAGAATTGCAAAAGTACATTTACCATGGAGTCCATTGCAAAGGTACACGCTTGATGAAGGTCTGGTGCATAAACATCAGCCAGCTTGCTTTCAGGATCTGTTTCAAACAGTGGCCCAGGACACACACAAAGGTGTCATTCTAAGACTATAATAAATAAAATAATTCAATAGTAGTCAACATCAATCTCAAATATGAATATGTTGTAGACACTTGGGTAAGCATTTTATAAGCCAGAAAATATTTTGTTTTTCCTTTGTTTCGTGGTACCTATGAGAATTTTGTAGCTGGACTTCACAGATCACTGCAATATGATAGCTATAAATGCAGGATAACTGTGGTGAACATACCCTTTCCTTTTTTGAAAAATTTTTGTTTATAAATGTTGGAAAAATGGGGATATCTGGTGGCTTTCTCCTTACACAATGTGTCACACCTTTAGAAGCCAAAGGATTCTTGGTTAAGATGCTCATGGTTTGTTCTGCTTGCAGTAAATCTATGTGACGCTTTAGAAAACACTGCGGTCTGACTGCATTCTATGTATTTGTCGCCACTGACCATCTTGAATTTAAATATAGATGAAAGGAGCCCTTGTCCAGTCTCATATTTCTCTTAAATAAGCAGAACTAAAGTATCGAGAATTTTATTTGGAGAAGTATTGTAGCTTTGCTTTCCATTCTTGCTTTAGTAAGTGTTCGGGAACAATTAGAGATACAGATTCGTCATGAGCATTGTTTAACTTGTGCAACCTACTTCTGTACATATATGTATGTACATGCATGTAACAAAGAAACTCCTGAGTTTCTTTCAAGTAAGTTTTAGAGAAAAGTCTGTGTGAAAACCACATCGATTTGTATCATAAGAAAGCCTGTAAAATGTATATTAAATTATCTCCAAAAAAAGGGCTAGAAGTATTATCTAAAAGCATGATAGCCAAAAGTAATTTCTCATGGTTCCTGTCCCATGTTCTCTGTTTGCAACAACCTGATTTTTCTGTCTTACCTAACTTTCTTGCATTTTTAACCAACCATTAGCCCTGATACTAGTCATAATAATGCTTCCTTCATTCAAGATCTCTGTGATCCTCTTTTAGTTGGAATGACTAAACACCCAGGAATGCCTCCTTCTGAGTGTCTTGTCCTTATCTTAAAATCCCACTAGAAACTTTCAATCACTTATATATTTGCTCAGTTTTATCTTGAAAATGTTCTATGGCCTCCTTTAATTTGAGATCAAAATGAAAAGTAAACACAGTTTTCTACTATCAGTAGCACTTAAGGTGTGATGGGTTACCAATTAGAGAAAATAAATTAAAACAATTAATTCACAATTTATTGTAGTGCATTAACAACATGCTGTGATAAGCAGATACTGGGTGTATTTGTGAGTGAGATCAGGAGTTGCGATAAATACCTGATGCCTGTTACTGAGTTTTGATTATCTATTTCTTCACGTATTTCAAGACTTGCAGCTTCCTATTCAAAGCAGAAGGTAACAAAAAGTTGATTTTGTAGTTTTGGAGACCTACAGACTTGAGCAATGCTACTTTGGTTGTTCTTCCTGTGTTTTCTAGGCATTCCTGTGATTTGGAGAGTCAGTGATGGAAGTAGAGAAAAAGTGGTGAAAGAGATTTATTGTCTGCAATTATTCTTGTTAAGAGTGATCCTAAAAGGCGTTGTGGGGATCCTTCTGGTTCCTCTCACTCTGCCTTTTTTCCACTGTGGCTGTTGACTGCTTACAAATCCCTGTAAGCAGATGGACAAAGGTCAGAGACTATTTCTTTCAAAACCAGGGGTAAAAAACTCTTAACACTTTTCTCCTAATCGTAAAGACACATAAAGAAGTTTGAACAAGTTTTGGAGTGCAAAGCCAAGAAGCAAGAGAAAGGATTGAAGCAGAACAGTCTGGAGCTGAAGAGGAGTTGTTCATTCAGCAGCAGATACAGTGTGCGTCAGAAAGGCAGCTGGCTTCTTCAGTCCTTTCCTTGGAGACTGCAAATTAGACTAAATCGGGTCAGGAGTCCAGTCGTGACCTTCTGTAGAATAGTTTTTCCCCACTAGCTGCTCGTGGGGGCACCAATCAGTTTCCTGTTGTAAGCCCACGGTAATGGGGTGGGCTGAGCTAAGCCTTACTGGGACCCAGTACGGAGTAAATTGGTAGGGGAACGATTCAACACGTGCACAGTGCACGCTACTTTATTTTGTGATAGGTTCCCACATAGACAAGCTGTTACTCGCACTTCCGAACAGCACATGCAGCCAAGTCCTCTAGGTGACTTCTGCTGGTGACAGCCTGCATGGTTGTGCCCTTAACGGTGTGGTTCTGCTCTGGCAATCCTCTGTTTGGGGGAATGGAGTTGTCTCATTTACTATTTTTTCTGCTCTTTCTAGTCAGCCCTTTCTGACAGTTAACTAATAAAAAAGTTCACTGTCTCTCTGCTGGTGATGCTGAACTATCAGACACAATCAGAGGTAATAAACCAAGTGTTCTGTGCTTCTGGGGAATAGGTTTTCCTGTGAATATCTAAAATACATACTTAGCGGTTATTCAAGTATCAGTTGTTTCCACTCTCATTTTGACTCTTATTTTCCGTAAAATGTGACAATTATAGGAAGACCAGATTCACTCTTGTACCTTATTTAAGTCTTCACTTTTGCATTCTGTAGAGTGAGTGATACAAATACCTATCTTTGCAGTTTCGTGTTATATATGGGGCATAGCACATGCTTTCTTGTTACTGAAAGCATGGCGTATTTCTTCCCTTACCCTGAGTTGCTGCTATTTTTCTTTTATGACCCAGATTTTTTTTTGCTCTTTTGGGTAACAAATACTGTTTGAAAACATCTAAATTCTATTGAAGAATATAATCACTCTTTAATTTATGGTACCTATGAGAAAAGTCTTGTTTAGGCATGATTATTTTAGTTTATGAAGTTTATGCTTTGAATCTTCTGGAAAAATATTTATCTGCACATCTGTTGATGTGTTTGCCTTTCATAATAATTAACATGTTATGTTTGATAACTTGCTGTCAAATAGTTTGATAGCAAAGTTTGATATCAAATAGTTTGGGCATTTCCTGCTTTCTCTAGAGGCAAGTTTATCCAAGATTTAAGGTTATTGCAAATATCATAACCCATAGGAAATGTTCTTAAGGATGGTATCAAGAATATCCTAAAGATTTCTGCATTGGAGAAACAAATCAAGTCCTGCATCTTTACCCTATAATTACTTATTCATAGAGTCTTTTGAGCTGTCAATGCATGATAAGGAATATTCTCATAATAACTATAGAATTATTGTCTATATATTTTAAGTGTTGTAGCTACCATTTTTAAGTGATTTTAAACTACTTGAAGGATGTGGATGACTTTCATGAAACAGTAATGCATTTTCTTACTAATACAAATGATGCAAGAAAGGAGCTATTTTTGATGCTAGCTCAATCTTTCCTTATAAATTTCTTTCTCTGAGAGACCTGTTTTGGTTTGGCTTGTTATGTCGCTCAATTCAGCAGTGTGAACACTTCCCTCTGAAGGCTTTGTCTTGGGGAGCTTCAGTACAGCAGCTTTTATTTGCAGTTCATTTGCTGTCAAGTTTAATGAAATTCAACAGATTTCCAAATTAGGATCAGGCCCACAGTTTAGTGAAGTTAGCCTCTTATTTCCAAATATTTTTCTTATGAGCTGGCATTTGTGCATCTTGGTGGACATGCATACATTTTAACCACCAGTTGAAAAGAAAAATATACTCCACACAGCTGCAGCCCTCATCACCATGTCTCGTTTATTAACAGCTTATTACGTATACTTGGGAAAAGCTTTCATCGCACAGTCCATGAAATGGTTTCCAGAGCTGAAAGATAGTAACTGCTTTTTGGCTAGATGTTGAACACTTTCAACCCTTAACAATTTTTGGAGGACGAAAGAAGGCATAGGACAAACAGGAGATGCTTAATATTTTACAAGGTCAAACTGAATGAATTTAAAATAGAAGAAATACCTTACATAAATCCATCTAGATATGCAGTATCTCTTAGACACATTTTTGCCTCTATTTGACATATTCAAGGATGTCAAAAAAGTCAGCTTTATCCCAGTCCAAGTTGATATCAGTGATTCCTGTGTTAGACATTTCTTCTACTTGTGGCTAGAATTTACCCTGCATATCACTAAATGTTTTGAGTTTTACAGTCAGTGCCATATCATAGGTATGTCCTGCAGAAATGATACAAGCCCTATACTGTAAGCAGACATTAATGGATCAATAGTAAGGCCGTCTTTGCTGTTTGGTTTAGCTTTTATTTTCGATTATAATTCTCAGTATTAAATTCCTTTATGCAGCATCTAACAGAAGGGTTTGGTAGTGATTTTCTAAATACAGTAGACAGAGATTTTCAAAGCTGTCCAGATACACTTGCACTGAAAAAAATGAAGCATCCAGTGTGGTCTTCTTCATTAAGGGTAATTTGCCTAAATCACCAAGATTGCCCTGAAAAATCATATTGCATTTGATTAATTCTTGGCTTTTAAAAAATTTAGTCCTTATTTTAGTTGGATGTAGGTTTACTTCTATCTACAGCAAAATTCATTAGCAGCTGTCTGAACACAGAAATGACCTTGCAGTAACCACAAATTAATGTTGTGGAAACTCCCTTTAATGGGTAAAGCAGAAATGGATTTATAGAGGTCTTGGTGATTGTACCTGAGAGGTCTTGTGTAGAAAGACCCTTTTCCAAGTCTATTAGGCACTTAAGCTTCAGAGGAAACAGAATAGGGAGCAACAGGTTGTCAGTGCTTTTACACTTCTTCTAAAGAGAATACTTGCTACCAGGTATCACTTAATAATTGATCTGTACTTTGGGAGTTTTTTATCATTAGCATGGAACTGTAACATGTTTTTTTCCTCAGAAAGCCTAGATCAGATATTTGGGCCATCCAATCTTCTGAGGAAGGAGCTTCATCTGAGAAATGCTCACTTTTCGAGGAAAAATTCACTGTTTTTTTTCAAAATCAGTCTCTTAAACAGGTGTTGTCGACTTGGAAAAAAACTGTGGAAAGTCACCTATCATGTGCAACCCCTCTCTGAGTTTGCAAGGATTTTTGTGCCATCAGAAGTGCCTTTTTTCTGTACAGAAAGGGCATTCCAAAGGCTTGCTTTTACGAGCATCTGACTGAAAGCAAGTTTAAGAGACAAAGTCATACAATTAAATGTGCTGGATTACTAACATTTATCATTCCTCTGCCCTCCCAAAACACGCTGTTGTTTTGCTCTAAATGGCCAAGAGAACAAAACTAATATTTTACCATATAAGTGTTTTTCAGAAAGTTACCTGAGTGGCCAAATATTTTAAAAACATTTCTTCTTTTGTCAGAAATCTGCTAGAAAGCACTTGGGCAGATGTGGAGCTGCTGAGACTGATCAGTGAGTGATACACTTCTATCAAAATACATCAGTGAAGACATTGCTAACCAGGAGACTCCTCATCATAAACAGGTGCCCTTCTCTTCTGGTTCCTCCTAATGCTGATCACAGGCTGCACCTGAATTTTCTTGGTGGAGCCAAGTTAAAATCTATGATTAAACTGCAGTTTGTATTGTCTGTTGCACAAATGTCATGCTGTCTTGAATATTTTTGAAATTTTTAGCTGTTTGTACTGCTACATAATGTTCTGCTTTGTTTTTTCATGCTCTTATCAGCAGGCTCTGGGTTAAACTTTCTATTGCCTGCAAGTAATCTAACATTTTCTAGCTTTAGCAGTGGAGGAAGCAAGGCTTCTGGTGTAGTTGGCTCTCTGCATTTAGCAGTACACTTTGTCAAGATGCTTCTGATGAAAGTCCCATCTGGTTTTAACTGTATGGCTGCAAGGCAAAAGTCAATTCCTCCTGCTTTTCTTTCTTTCGTGTTTTATTCATTTCCCTTTCACATGCCTCTTCGTGCTACCTAGACAATAATCTTGGTACAGATACTTCTCCTTTCACCCTGCAGCAGGAGAAAAACACTTTTGAGGCAATGATGTACTCAAGGTAGATTTTTCTTGCTATTAATATTTTAAGATCCTGCCTTTGGCGGAAATGTGGAAAGTACCACGTTCTTGGTGGGGCTGTAGGAGACAAGGGAGGGGGTTTTCTTCCAGCTTCAGCTGCAGAATGGTTGACACACGTTCTGGAACAGCAATTACCACAGTGAGTTTCCCTAGGGTTGAGCACCTGGACTACTAAACAAAAAAGTGTTCTAAAAAGTCTTCTGCTGATAGATACAGGCTAGATAGGCCTGTTTAGCTATTTTAAAAATCTGTGTGCTGTAGTTAACATATATTTCTTGGTTCTAGTTTTAAGCCTGCTTTGAGCTGCTAAAACTCAGCTCACTGTGGCTTTCCATTGCAGATATCTGTTGTGATTTCTACATCTTTCATAAAAATGTTATTATTAATTCACTAGGCTGCCACCTGCTTCTAATATCTGCTCATTCTGTGAGGTTAAATTTATTTATGCCTTGTGCAAGCAAGGCATCTGCAGGGTGTTTTTAAAGGTGAAGAGTACCAAGGTGTCTCTGTTTCAACTGAATTAACACTTATTGCATTGATATGCTGTTGTTATGTACATGACTGTCATAAGAAAAGTCCCCTTAAGACTAGAGGTGACCGTAGACCACGTGGAGTTACTAAATATATCTTTTATTTAATCTCTGCTGGTTTCCTGATTACTGCTGTCTGGACCATAAGAAGTGACCCAACCTGTCTGACATTTCACTGGTAAAGGCTGACAGATGAGATCAGGTGGCACATTTGTGCATCCACCACAAAAGGCCAAGAAAAGCTTGTGCTAGATATTCTTATATCTATTGTGCAGACACTGTACAACCACTTGTACAACCTCTGGCTTAATAAAGGAATGGGATCATTCCCTAAATTTCAAAGGTAAAGCAGAGGTTTACAGTAGTACACTTACTGTAATTAGGCAACTGACATTTAAGATGTTGAATAAGAGTGTTTCCCAAACTACCTGAAGTATTTTGAAAAATACCATTTGCTGAACTGATAAATCAGGGTGTAACTTAGCTCAAGTAAAAGTACTGCATTAACACAGAAAATGCTTTTGCTATTTTACTCACTGAAGTTTAAAAACAGCTGTGCAACTTTTTAAAATGTTTGCATTCTCTTGTGTTATTTTTGTAGCAAAAAAGACTTTCATATATTTAGAGGGTTTTTTGCTTTTCTAAACACTGGTGTGAAG
This sequence comes from Ifrita kowaldi, assembly GCA_013398055.1. Classification (NCBI taxonomy): domain Eukaryota; kingdom Metazoa; phylum Chordata; class Aves; order Passeriformes; family Cinclosomatidae; genus Ifrita; species Ifrita kowaldi. The sequence continues at coordinate 210,061 of VZRS01003126.1, forward strand.
TTGTGCTTTTCAGAATATGTGGCATACTGCAACATTGTTTTTCTTTGTGAGTACTAAAAAGTTTGTTCCAAACTTGGAGGTAAAAATTTACAAAAATGCAGCACATTAACCGTTGTGCAGTTTTTCTTTTCATATTTTTTTTTCTTCCAGAAAAGGAATCAACTGCCAGATTGAAAATTTTTGTACTGCATGTGTTGCTCAATGTAGAAAAAATATTGGCTTCTTTCTGGGTAAATTTTTCATTCTTTAGGTGTTGCAGTTAGTTTTTCCTGGACTGTTGATGTTTATTTATTTGGAGTTTCATTTAAAACCAAGGGGTTTTTCCCTCTTTTATTCAGAAGACTTTGTCCATGGAGGAAATTCTGCAGGTATTAGCTTTACACATGTGATTACTACAGCTGATAAGGAGCGTTGAATGTTCATGCTTAATGTAGAGATTTAATTCTTAGAAAAAGGATTCCAGGAATCCATAGTGAGTTTGAATGTACAGATTGGTGTTATTTCAAACATAAGTGCCAGAGTAATTTCCAAAGCCAGCAGTAAAATGATAAAAGACCCTGCTGGTACAAAGTCACCATCCATGACGTGAAGGCAAGTAGAGCTCAAACTGAATAAGCATGAAGAACACATCACAACACATGCAGGTATTTATTTGCACAACTGAGACATTTATATTCAATATGTATATATATATATATATTCTTATATATTCAACATATATTATGTTGAATTTAGTAGGATTTATCAGAGGTAGACAGCAGCAGTAAACAGCACCTGTTGTCATTTTTAACCAAAATCACATTATCTCCAAACCATGGAATATCTCTGAAGAAAGTTATCTAACTCCGGGGAGCCTTGTATTAGAAGTAAGATTACAAGGTAACTACAATTAGACTAGATCACAAAACCTAATATCCTACCTAAAAAGGAAGTATTTCTAGTGTGCATTTGAAACTAAAGGGAGAGGGTGAAATATATGAATACTTAATTGCTCTGAAAGTACTTACAAATCTGATGTTTTCTGAATAGCATCCTGGCATCTGAATATAAGTGTGATTTAAGCAGTAACGGAGATAGATCTTATATCTTACAGTTGGCAGGGATGAGGAAGGCTAGGAAGTTGTTATTATCCTTTAAAAAAATATTCACAACCAAAGGATATTTGGTATCTGCTCAAGGAATATCAATTTTCACATGAACCTTGTTATTTTTGCAAGTCTCTGCTGTTTTGTTGATGTGTCCAAAGTTTATAAGGACCCATTGGCCACTAACCTTGAATGTTAAATGAGGATAAAGTGAGAGTGGACTAGTCTTAGTACTGTGTTTTAGAAAAAACTACCACAAAAGGCTTGGAAGGGTAGATAAATGAATGGATAGTTAGAAATTAATTCAAAGGTGTTTTTTCCCATGTCACAGAAGATTTAAAAGAGATACTATGCTGTATATAAAATTTTGCTCAAGTGAAAACCAGTTTGTCCTAAAATGGCTATAATCTTCGAATGTTTACTAGCACTGCCCGAAATATTTCCATTACCAGACATGCTCACGTAAAGACAACAGTAATGCCCACATGCAAATACATACGATATCAATATTAATATTTTAGAATTGCACAGAATGCCCTTCAGTGTTCCATTTAAAAAAAAAAAAATCACTGAAATGTTGTCCTTACCTTTTAGTGACTGTTGTTGGAGTGTCTTTCAATCTGATGGCATTGTTAATGCTGGTTTCAATCTGATGGCATTATTAATGCTGGTAGTTCATAAAACTTGCAATATACTTATTCTTCAGCTTTTTTTCCCTTTCATGCTTGCATTTTGGCTGATCAGACAAATATGAACCGCGGACAGATTTGAAATCAAGCAGAATGAGTCTATCCATCCACAAGTGAGAACTTTTGAGCCATGGCCTTTGGAGACACGTAATTATTAGTCAACGAATAGTCCTCTCACTGGTGATTGATGTACTGTAATCCTTCTCACTAATCCTTCCTTTGATTCTTCTAATTAATTGATGAGGGAGATTAGTAGGAGTGTTTACAGACCAGGGGAAAACCCAGGAATACATTTCTCCTGTTTTCTCTTACCCTTTCCTTTTTTCCTCTCTTTTCATGTAATTACTACGTAGGAAGAAAATATTGACTCATATCCTGAATTTGCCAGGTACATCTCACTGCTGTGTTTTTTTACACCTACACCTAAATGCAGTCTGAAGAATGACAAATTCTGAACCTACCTTCTCAGGAAGCAGCGACGTTTTCATGCCAGTGTGCTGCTGGGTCCAGTTGAGGCACAATCAAACAAGAGCAAGGCCAATGACTTTGGAAGTACTCGTGAGCCTTTCTTCCTGATCCAAGGTCTTTGGGTGTAATCATGTTGTCATTCACAGAACCTTGGGCTTGTAGCTACATTTCTGTAAAACTGCTATTCAATATAGTGAGCACATCAGCTTTATGCATCATTAATGATACTTGATGTAACATAAAATTAGAATTGTGTGGATTGACCATACTTGATCTTGGCTGCAGCCTTTCATACAAAATTCAAGCTTTAAAGTTTTCTGAATGAATTTGAACCAGCAGAATTACCTTATACTACACCAACACTTTGCCACATGTGACTACATAATTTTTCATGTGGTAGGAGAAACCCCAAAGACAAATTTATTTCTTTACAAAACTGCCTTTTCTTACATGAAACGTGGTACATATTTTTCTCAGAGAGAAGCTTCAGCTTACAAGATGCATAATTTATCACAGTTCGTATAATGAGCCCACTTCCACGGTCTTTGAACACTTCACATATTTGCTACAGTGGTTACAACAGCTCTTTTGCATCCTGTGAAGGTTTAATGTAATTTCCTATACTTGTTTCTCCTTTCTAAAGTTTCTAATTTTGCAAGCTATAAATTGAATGTTTTTGGAAAAAAAATAGCAGAAGCTGTAATTTTTAAAGGTAATATCTGGAAAATAATAGCTGGGCAGGGAGAAGAGGCCATTTTTTAATATTAAGTTTCTCTTAAGAAGTAATATTTTGTGTGTTGTAGTATCTCAGTGAAGCAGACCTATTCTCCTTAAAGTGGAAGAGTATTTTCTGCTTAAGAAAGCCTTTTCTCCTTTGAAGGACTCTGAGATTTGCTATTTTGCTTCACATGATTGCATGCTATTTTCCATACTCCAAATTCAGAGTAATATGAACTAGCTGTCCCCAGCAGCTGGTCTGTATTCCCAAAAGCAACACAGCAAGAACAAATTTTCTTCAAGTTGAATTTGCTACCATTTTGGCCTTTGCCTGGGAGAAGAGTGCTGACAGTGGCTTCAACACTGAAGTATTCAACTTTATTGAATCCTTTCAGAGACAGGTAGATTTAAGCTTGTGTCTAAAAATAACTGGTTTTCGAGTGCAGCCTTGAACCCAGTGTTCCCTGCAGATAATGTGGAGGTGTATGTGGGGGCATCACAGCCAGACCAGAGATGAAAGAAGGAAGGAAGTTGAATGATATGGCTGAGATGAGGTTGTTAAACCTCAGTCTAGGAGGAAGAAGAAGGGAAACAGGGAAATGTGATACAAGGACAGAACAAGGCTTCACTTCAAACCCCTTCATTTTGAATATTTTAGGGGTTTTTTGCTCAAAACCTTATCTTTTAAGCTGTCCTGATAGCCCTCTCTACATCTTTTCCCATCTAAGAGGGTGCTGGATTATTCATTCTTCTGAACTGATTTTACAAGTTTATTTAAATATATTATTAAATATAGCTGTGTTCAAAAATGTAAAACTGTCGTCTCATGTAAGGGACACAATGAGACTTCTAACTGGAAATATTTTTGCTGCCTTATTACCTGCACCTTTATTATTTACACCTTCACAAAGACAGCTATACATATGACCTTGTGATCAGAGATAGAATGATGGATTTGTTCTTGCTGCCATATGGAAAATATGTAGTCGCCTCAGAAGTAAATATTTTCAAGCCTAGCAACTCGTGGTGAAATTATGGCATTTTAACTTTTTCAGAGTAGATGGGAAAGCAGTCAAGCAAAACCTGAGATAGCAGATATTATTCTAAAAAAAATCAGAGTTCTAAATGGTATATCAAATAATGGAGAACTGTCTGAGAAATTAGACTTTGCATCCTCAGTAGGTCTGATATTTCTGGCACACTGGTATCCTCAGAGCCAGAACCAAAACAATGACCATATAATAAGTCAGTCACCCAAATTACTTGTCCTTTTTGCTGTGGGATAATCTTCTGTAGGATAATGCCTTTGTTTCTGACAATCTTGACCCTTTTTCTTACTTGAGATTCAAACTGTATCTGGAAAGAGAGGCCTGGCAACCAACTGGGACATACGAGTAGAAACACACTGAATTTTCTGGGAAAGCTGAGCTGGAATCAGCCTGAATCAGAGCTACTCCATATCAAAGTGTAGAAGGGGAACAAGAATGCTGCCAAAGGAAGTAACGCAAGGCCAGAAAGGCTCGGACTCACTTTGCATACTGAACATTTGTCTTCTCCCTTCAAAGTAATGAATCAACATTAATTTCCCACATCTTTACATCTCATTGAGTTCCTGGGCAAATCTTCCCTTATTTAGGCTTGTGCAATAAGTTAGTTAACGTGCACAAATACAAGTGGTTACCCTTCTATTGTCACTGCCCTTAAGTGTTTGCTTTAAACCCCTGTTACATTCAAGTGGAAGCCTATCTCTTTTTACAGGTATTAATCATCCCTTAGTCAGAAGTCCCGGTGTGGGTGCAGGTGAGCTGTGCTCAGGAGGCATCGCCGTCAGCAAAGGTGTTGCCTCACAAATATGTGCCGGTTGTGCCACTGTTAGGTCTGAAAGGATCAGTTAAAGATAAGGTTTAAAATAGAGGCCTACCTGGATTAAAGACACTTAGGGTTAGTGTAGGATTGAAATTAGGAAATGAGGGATGATGTCTCTCAGCAGCTAGGGCGGAAATAGAGTTGTGTTACCTGTACAACATGCAACTGGGGTCTGTGTCCTCCTGTGGAAGAACTGCTTGTCCTTTGGTTTTGATGTCTTTGTGAACATCTTTGTTTCTGCTCTCAAGACAGTGCATTACACAACTGTGACTTGAAGACTAGTTTTCATTCAAGGATGGCTGTGTGAAGAATATTCGTATGTAGGTGTAACTCCTTGTAAGACGCTCTTCATAAGGTATCTGAACTTCCCTGTGGAATAGACTGTCTGTCCCCATTCACCGTGTATTAGTGAGCCAATTGCATTTTAACTTTTGACAAAGCATTAGTACTTTTCAGCCTGCTTGCATATTTTACTGGGGTAATTATGCTTTCTTTCATTCTACAAATATTCTTCCTCACTTTGAAAGGAATTTATTTACTTTTATTAATTATTACAGTTATGATAGCACTGATTTTGTATTTTAATTGTGTTCTCTTTAGCCTCAGCAATAAATAGACAGTGTTGTTTCTCCAGCAGTATTCCAGTCCTAGCAAAATCATGGTCCTGAAAGGTTAATTTTAATAGGGCATGTGAGATCTGGGTAATCAGTACCGGCAGAGATAAAATACATCCTCAGCAAGATAAGTGCTCAACTCTAAATAATCCTCAGAGCTTGACATTACCGTGGCTACTCATGATGTGGTAAGAACTGAATCTGACAAGTTTGGCTGTAGTTCATGTCCTTTCAAAGCATGAAGATTTTTGGGAGTTCCCAAAATCAGACAGTTGTGTGAACAGCAGAAATCAGGAATCCCGTTTTCCTCTGAGTTCGTACTTCAAGACTGAGTTTTTAAGGACTGAGCTCTAGCCCTGAAAGACATAAGTGTTTTTTTAATTTTTCTGTCCTTCAATACCTGTTATGAAAACTGTAAGAATGTAATATTCCTGAGGCCTCTGTCCCGTTTGGGTTTCTTGACCCACTGATTCAAATGTAGTTTTTCAAGGAAGTCAGGCAAGCTCAGCCCTTTGCCCTCATTCCAATGTTCAATTTCCTTATGCTCTGCACTGAAAAAATGGTGCTGTGCTTTTAGTCTCCCTTTACATCCATCCTTCCTGCTTAGAAAATGAAAGGGATGGGTTTTTTTGCATAATGGAGGATCAAGAGATCTTAATCCGTGTTCATGGACCCTATTTGAGATATTTTAGATGAAAATAAAAGAGAGTGTTCGTAAATTTTTGTCCTGCAACATTCTTAAAAGGCTGCATTAACATTACACATTAGAGTGAGATTTCACAGTATGGTTTCTGGGTGGAAAATCTAGTTAAAAGCTTTTCATCAGACTACTACCGTCAGTAAACTGTGGGGAGTGTGCTCTGTACCAGTGAGTGATATGAACTGGGTTGTAAATAGCCTTCTAAAACATAGAACAGCAACCTTGGCAGCTCAGTCTGTAATGTGTTCTTGGTGACTGACTTGCCCTGCATCACAGGGGTATTTCTTGGTGGTGAAGTGTTTTTTGTAAGCCGTAAGAGATCTCCATTACTCTTATTGTTTGTTTGTTTTCTTCTTCCTCTCTTTCAATGCTTATTGTGTATGAATTTTTTAGTCACTTGAATTTCTGGGAGAGTTACAGTGTCTGACCTTCTCCAGAAGATACTTTAATTATTTGTGTATAATTTTGATGATTGCTTAGTCTCCGTATATAGTTAGTTAATATATAAAATAACTAATCACATCTGTAGACGCATTGTAGACTGCTTTCTAGACTCTCTAGACTGTCAAAAGTAGTAAGAAATCTTATAAATCTTACAATTGTACAGTAATAGCTTAAAATATTACAAACATGAGATCTCATAGCTCCCTTCCTTGTGGTCATTCATCAGTGCTAGACAAAATGCCACATGGAAGTTATGTAAGTTGCAGTCTTTGAAGCACATAATAATAACTTAAAGACAGGAATAAAGTAATGGGATGTGTAAAGGTATGCAAGCTCGTTATCTTGGATGAAAAAAATTGTTGTGAGTAATAAAAGATTTCCAGTTACTTTCATGATTCCTCCTCCATGTCTTCAAACTCTTTTCCATTAAATATTTTCACTGCAAATGGCGTGAAAGCAGAAAAAAAAAAAAGAAGAATGGTAGCAGAACATTAGTGTCACAAAGAGAAAGCAGACAAACTTATCAATGGATGCCACATCTTTTCTATCAGGAGTGGCAGAGAGTCTCTGACAAAGGATGCCTGTGTGATAGCCCTTCTGAGAGACCCACAGCAGATATTGCCCTAGTAAAATGAAATCAGGAACTTTCTCTTCTGTACAACTGCTGACCTGTTTCTGTTTAAAAAGAGTTCAACCTTCACAGGATATATGGGTTTTCTATAGGTGCTGTTGTTCCTGGGCTTGTTTATGGGAGGGAGGGAATTTGTGGGGTTGCCACAGATATAGTGACAGCACAATTTTTCCTTTCTGCTCTTGATTTGTTGACTCGATTCACTGCACAACTTTTGTACAAAGAGTTAGCAATATTCAGAATGTCCTCCTGTATTATGGGACCAAGCCTAAAGCAGAGTTTTTAAAATTGTACTCAGGGAGGGCCAAATAGGGAATGGGACGTTGTTCTCTGGAGTAGGCAGCAAAATGTGTCCGCTCTGTGGCTTGGGATGGTGAAGATTTATTAAGTACCTTTCCAAGATCTTGTTAAAGTTCTGCAGGACATGCTTGAGATTCCCTGCTCTCCATCACCCTGAAGAAAGCCTGTACATTGCAACAGTTTTAACTCAAGAGCATCTGTGTCAAAGTCATTAAGCAGACAAAATACTCTTATGAATAGAGACCACAGGATCAAGCAGCAAATGTAATATAACTGCCTCTTTTGGCAATTGGAAAAAAATACTCAAGTTTCAACATTGGATGGGAGTTGTCATTTCTGACGGCAGCAGACCTCTGGAATTTGCATTAATTGTGAAAAGTGCAATGACTGTACTGTTTTAACAGTTGGCATAAGGAAATCCTCATTGAAAATGAATGAGTCATAAAAAGAACTAGGTTTACGCACAGTAATTAACTTCTATTTGTCCCGGTGTATGATCTGTTAGATACTGGCACTGGACCATCATAGTAGAGGACATCAAAATACCTGTTATGCCTACTTCCCTTTTTATTTCTTCTTCTCTACAAAACAGAAATTCTACATATCCTCAATATGCAAAGTTTGGAGATGTTTTTATTATTATTAGTTACAAAACAACAGTGAAGAGAACAGCAGAAGCTCAATGCAGTATGTATACAGGATAGTGCATACATATAGTGTATGCAGTTTTCTAAATCCTAACTTGTAAGCAAGTTCTGAAGTGTGATTATATTGAGTCTCCCTCCTTGCAGAAATTTCATTGGCCTCTGTGAAACATCTGTATGTGCAAGGAGGTAAAAAAACCTTGCAGAACTGCATTGGTAGATTAAAGTTTGCAAGATAAAGACAGTAAAGTATTAAAGTTAGGTTTCATTATTCTTATAGTTGTTCTGTGTCCTTAGGGCTTGTTTTAGTTTATATGCAGTACAAATCATTTACTGAAGCTCAGGCCTATGAAAGATACTCCACCAAAGAGATGTACAATGCCATAGTTTTAGAAAGTGGTTGCTTTCTCTGATTGGTTTTCTTCATTTGAGTTGTACTTTGGCTTTTAAACTATTTATTTAATGGATATCTTAGGAATTGTTCTTGTAACCAAAATTTCTCTTCTGACTACATTTAGCAGAACTGAGGTTCTCTGTTGGGAAAGACAGAGAAGAGGAACGTCCATGAAATAAGCATGTAGGTTTTAATTTAAGACTACAGTATTAATATAAATTTTCTTACAGGTGAAATACTTTAGAACTCCTGTTCATTGTTAGCAAATGCAAAATACCTGTGAACATTAAAATGGTGAAAACTTTGTGATTGATATAATTTTGTTGTCAAAATATGACATACAAAAGAAAAAATAGCATAAATTAAACTCATATTTAAATTGTAAATATTTGTCTTAACTTTATGCATTATGCTAGTGTCAAGAGTAATAATATGTGTGTGTGTGTGTTAAACACCTTTTTATCCACACAGTGGACATTTATATTTTCCTTATACTTCTTTATTAAGAAGCTAAATAACATGCTTCACTTAGTGATTTTTTTTTTTTTTTGAAAGCAAAGCCTCGTCACTGTACTTTGATTTATACTTGTGGCCTGTCAAAACATGCTGGGAAGAGGTGGATGAGAAAGGCCTGGGAGCTTCTACTGGACTAGAAGGGTGTCCATGCAGCCTTTCTGGCTGACGTGTGACCCGAGGAGGCAGCAGCTATAAAAGTGTCTGGTAGCTAATCCTGCCCTAGCTGACATCAAATTAACTCTTCTCAGAGCCTTCTGGACAAATGAAGAGCCATATTATGCACTAACTGGGATTGCAGTAGCAATCTGTGGCTTTAGGCCTTCTGAGCAAGTCTGCCCCTGAAGCAGATGCTGCTGCCAGCAGCCTTGGCAGTGTGGCAAGAACCTCACTAAGGGCTGACCACCCCAAAACTGAGCAATGTCTTCAGAACGGGGGAAAATTTACTGCTTGTCTGGAAGAGAGCAGAAAGGAAGTAGTGTTTTGTACTGCCCCACAGTGTTTTGGGGTTTAGAAAGGTTCCCTACTGATTTTCTAAAAAGGGGTTGCTTTGGTTTCTATTTGTAATTTTTTTTCTCTTGACGAAGCACCCTTGTATAGGAAGACTGTATAAAGAAATAAATGTCATAGTATTTTTCTTTGTGGGTGAGAGCTTTCCAGTGTGTGACTGAAATGTATCCAGCAAAGTCCTCAAGCATGTTGCTGCATATTGCTGCTGTTGTGAATTGGACTGCTATTGCCCCTAGGGTTATGCACACATTTAAGTGCAGTGCCAGATCAGGGCCTAATTTTAGATAATTTTTGGTTCTTTCAGCTCTTGGTCTATTGATGTTCATAATGCCATGTATGAAAAATAACTTTGCTGTGGTTGTGTTAAGTGAGCCACACTTCAGGCATTAAATTTTTTGAGTAGGAGGTACTGCTTTCTAGATGACAGTTTATATTTTGTCTTACTGCTTACTTATGTTTTCTTTTCCAATTGACATAGAAGTAAAAGATTGGTACTTGGGATGAGTATAGAATACTCTTCCTCATAGGTATTCTCTGTATTGGTATTTCCCAGGGGAAATATTTTCAAAAATGAAGTTATCATGATAACTTTCTGTTTATTTTATTTATGTTAAAAATTTCTACCCAAAGGTTAAATAGCCCAACTTCCTTTTTTCTTCTTTTATTTTTTTTTCATTTTGTCAAAATAAACTGCATTTTTTTAGGAGACTTACTGATTTTCCCATAACTGTCCAATTTTCTCATAAAATAACTACTTTTGTTGTTACTCAGACTTGGCCGTTAGCCATATTCTGGCATCTTAAAATGCCAGGTTAAAATTATTTGTCCTTTACAGAAAGCTGTGCTTTTGGAAGGGTTCAAGGCCAGTCTGAATGGGGCTTTGAGCTCACTGGTCTAGTGGAAGGTGTCTCTGCCCACAGCAGGGGAGTTGGACCTGGATGATCTTGAATGGCCTTACAACCCAAACCACTCTGTGATCTCGGAGTATAGAAGTATGCTGTAGCAACCTCAGACTTGTCTTGACTGATTTCTCTCTTTCTTTTTCTATGTATCCTCTTTTTCAGCCTTTTAGTTCTGGCATTTGAATCCCCCCATTTTGTTAGAAAGATTTCTTTTTAATTATTAAAAATAAGTATGCTGGTTTTAGTTAATTCTCTATTTTATGTTTCTTCCAGCTTGAATGTTTAAGTACCTAGACATCCAGTCTAAATTTTTATCTCGTTTCTAGATTATTGACTTCATAGATTTTTACGCATTTGTGGCAATATTTGTATTGTAAATGCTCTGAGAGACTATTTGCTTTTAAAATGGATTTTGCTTTAAATCACAAAACATATTTTCACTTGTCCTAGGCATTGTAAAATTTGTGTTTATCTTCTGTCAGTTTTATATGAAGTCTCAACCAATTATTCTAGTTCAAGGATCACAGAAAAAGAAAATGTTGATCCATTCTTTTTTATTTTATGACTCAAAGACAAAAAAGACTATAAGAAAAAACAATTTTTGACAAATTGAAAGGGAGAAATTACTACTGAAATATATGTGAAATACATGTAAAAAGCAGGAGTTGATGGAAATTGTGAATAGAATTCATGTGAGGTACAAATATACTTTAAAGGTGAAAGCCAGTACAGGCTTTTATATTTGTGCTCTAAGTTTCGAGCACATGTAAGAAATCATGACCTCACCCAATGCCAAGTCCTTCACCAACACAGGGGAACTCTTCTCTAAGAATTACTTTGTGGAGTGAAAAATTACTAAGTCATCACAGAGAAAACACAGATTGATGTCTACCCTCCATTTGAAGGATATGATGAATCTCACTGAAATTAAAGTAAAAAAACATTAATAATATCTCCTTTATGTTTAAACTTACACATGCTTTAATCTGAGTGCTATGCAGTACTCTTTCCAAAAAGAAATGCATGTAGGTTTGGGGTTTACTTGTCACTTTGTTGTGTAGTGCTATGTATCCGTGCCTAATAGCATTAATATCTTGATGACAATTAAGTTATCTTGTGACTGTTCTCTTTAATTAAAAGCAGATGTCCTTTGCTTGAGAGCAGTCGGTGTCCATGCCAGGCTATGTTAAGACTTAAAAAATAGAAACTAATCATTACAGCATCTAGAGCAAGCTGCTTATGCTATGCAGACTATTATCTCTTACTGAGGATTTGCTCATTTGGTTTGCAGAACATTTGTGTACTTTACTAAATTCTAGGCAACAACCTTTTTTTTTTTTTTT